>CAJQUN010002272.1:0-29507 GCA_907163345.1 Haberlea rhodopensis | reverse complement strand
TCAACATTATACAAATTGAGACGGTGATTTTCATTATTGAAGACCTGAGCAGGGTACTTGGTTCGAGCATTGCAAGCCATATCATCAGCTAACATAAGAATTATCCTCTCGTCAGGTATTCCAAACGTTTCACTGTTCTAAAGAAGGCACGCAAATTCAGAAAACAAGTGAAAGTGAGGTATGTACCATTCTTTTGTCTTTAAATATAAACACGATATCCAATTTAAAATATTAGAACAAAAACCGACAACAATGATGAACAAAATATATAGAGAATCCAGTTGTTACTATACAGGATAAAGTATTTGCCATGTGCCGATAGTTAAACCTGAATGACGAAAACAAACAAGCAATCGTATTCACATTTTGCAGACAACAATTCAGGAGCATTAATTAATCCTCTCTAGGACGTACGATTAACGCATTGGTTATTGATTGTACTTGATCAGCTATCATTTGAAATTTCGAAACAAATCAAACTTCCTGCGATCGAGTACAGGTACTCCTAAATTTACTCGACTTCTCCGCAATCCAAGGACTTTAAATTAGATCGTGAAACAAACTTTTCAATAAGAAAAAGTGAAAGACAGCAGCTGAAATTCAATCAGAAGGAATATCGGAGAGATTACAGCACCAGAAGCGCGAGGTACAGACAAGAGCAGCCCAATTGTTGGTGTGCATTGTGGAGGAAGAGCAGCCAAAGGCACTTGAGGGAAATCGCGTTGGAAAGAAACAGTACGTGAACCGAGATACAAAATTTTGGTCATAGTTTTATATATAAAATATTGAAGTGTGATACCGCTAGAAGATACCACCTGACGAGCCGACCTAGCTCCAAGGCATGTTACTCGTCTTTCTCGGCGAGACCTCGCCCACCCATCCGAGCTCTTTGCGAGGCCCGACCTGTTGGCCGACCTGTTCGCCTTACCTGTTTCCCTCCCGTAATCGACGTGACGTGAGACCTCTTTTGAGAGCCCGAGCTGATAGGCCGAGCTCTCCTCATTTCCCTTTTGCTACGGCTCTAAGCAAGGAAACCAGTTCCCCAAGATATCTGGTCCTAGATATGCAGAGCAATATCAGGGATTTGATTGTATTATCAGGATCTTGACATATCTGGGTAAGATTTGGATAAACATGGAAAGAGTCCTTGTTGCCATACTACTCTTAGGTTTCCGCCTATAAATACCAGGTTTGGAGTATTGATTAGACCAATGTTATAATTGCTTTCACTTACAGCTATATTCTTTCATATTCTCTCGCCTGACTTGAGCGTCGGAGGGGACCCGCCGGAATAACTTCCGGCCCCTTCTCACATTTGCTTCGTATTTTCAGGTCATTGCAGAGGATATTTGCTAATACCCGGCTGTTATATGAGTGTTGGAGGAGAAAGAGAGGTGAACCCCCTCTTATTGATATCAGCAAGTCATCGCAATTTAGGTGATATCAATTGGCGCCGTCTGTGGGAAACTATTACTGAATTGAAGACGTTGATATGGCTGGACGACGTGGACGTGGGCGTGGAGTCAGGAGGAATCAGGGAAGAAAGATTAAATCCCAGTGTGGAAAATCAAGATGTTCCTCCACAGCAGGAAGATCAGGCACCTCCATCTGTTATGAAGGTGGGAGATATGACTATGGAGCAACTGGCACAATTCATCAGTCAGACCATGCAAAATACTCTTTTCCAACACAGGTTCCGCCACCAACGGAATCTAATCAACCTCCACCGCCTTCTCAAACAAATCAGGCGCCTTCGCCTGTTCAGCCAGAACAGGTCCGTGAAAACAATAGGGTAGCCAGTGCTGTGGTAGATACACAAGTAGAGCCTCCGCTAATAGATCCAATGGAGGCTGTATGGGGAGAGATAAGGCGATTGGCTCAGCATCTTGGTGGCCGAACTCCAGTGGCTAGGAGAGAAAGTCCATTCTCCCTAAATATTCTAAGAGAGGAACTCCCGCCAAATTTCAGACAACCTGCAGTGGGAGGAGAATATGATGGAAGCACAGACCCTGAAGAGCATCTTGGAAGATTTGAGAATGCTGCTCTGTTGCATAGGTATTCTGATGGGATCAAATGCCGTGTTTTCCTTACCACCCTGGTTAGATCGGCGCAACAGTGGTTTAATTTACTTAAACCAAACACTGTAAGCTGCTTTGAGGAGTTCAGTTCTGCCTTTCTAAACCAGTATGCCAGCAGTAAGAGGTATCAAAAAACTTCTTTGAGCCTGTTCACTACCAAGCAGAATGAACAGGAGTCCTTGAGGGAGTTCGTACAACGCTTTAACGGGGTAGCCTTAGAGGTCCCCACTGCAACGATGGATGTCCTTATTAATGCCTTACACAAGGGCTTAAGGCAGGAGAGTTCTTTAAATCCCTGGTAAAGAAAACTCCTAGAAGTTATGACGAACTTCTGGGAAGAGCTGAAAAGTATATCAATCTAGAAGATGCTCAGAGACAGAGAAGGGTTGATCTGCGGCCATCAGAGAAGAAGGATAAGTTAGAGTTAAGTAAGAAAAGAACTGTTGACAGGGCTGATGAAAGTGGTCGAACTAGAAGTCAATTTGCATCACGCATACTCTATCCATGAGCTTGGAAAGAGCTATGGAAATATGTGATGATAGAAAGAAACTGAGAAAGACCCAGGAGGAAGTTGGATAATGGGTCCCGTACGCCTATTTCTGATAAGTATTGTGAATTCCATAGAGAGTACGGTCATATAACGAATGAGTGCCAGAAGCTTGAAGATGAGGTAGAAAGAATCATCAGAAGAGACTCTGAAATAAAAACTCTGCTAACAAGGAAGCAGGAACCTTCTCAGAAAGGACAGGGTAGAAGCCGGTACGGCGAGGAAAAGAAGAGAAAAGACACCATATAGGGGCCGAACCAGGTCCGTGAAAGGGGTATCGCTCCTAAAGAAACAGATAATCAAAGGAGAAGGGTCGTTCCGAACAGGTGGATAATAATCCTACCCGAGGAACTATTAATATGATTCTCAGGGGGACCCACGGATGGAGACTCGGGCAGAGCTCGAAAAGTCATGGTAGAAGCATGGAAAATTTCGAAGTATCAGAAGAGTTAATTGAAAGGGATGAGCCTGTCATAAGCTTCGGACCTAATGATCTGAGAGGAGTTGCAACTCCACACAATGATGCCCTAGTCGTGACCGTAACCATAGCTAATTATGACGTAGCAAGGATCTTCATTGATACTGGGAGCTCAGTTCAATGTCTTATTTAAAGATACCTTTTAGAAAAGATGCAGATAGAGGGGTCAAAATATGAAACACATTGCAACTCCTCTGTTATGGGGTTCACCGGGCACGCAATCAATCGCTTGACAGATCAACTTGCCCTTATCTCTGGGTCATGGGATGTCTCGCATAACAAGAGTGGTTAATTTCACTGTGGTAGAAGCACCATCATCGTACAATGCAATCTTAGGCCGACCTGCAATGAGGACTTCAAGGCGGGTAGCTTCTACCTATCATCAGAAATTAAAATTCCCAGTGGGTAGAGAAGTTGGGGTTCTTTGTGGTGACCAGAAAAAACAGCCCGCAGATGTTACGTGGACGAAAATAAAGGAAGACTGAAGCGAGCTCGCCGGGAGGTCGGTTGTATTGAAAGAGCTGGGTGTATAGTGTTCCTAAAGACACAAGGCATTCCCAACAGCTTGGATGAAGAACCTGAAATAATTGAGCTCGTCTCTACTGATCAAAAAGTAAAAATAGCCAAGGACTTGGAAATAACATTAGAGCCGATCTCATTTCATGTTTAATTAAAATGAGGATATCTTTGCCTGGAGTGCTCGAGATCTAAGAGGAATTAGACCAGACGTACTAGAACATCATTTGAATGTGCTCTCGGGAGTCCCAACATGTAAAACAGAGAAGGAAAAGACATTTTTGGACCTGAAAAGGATAAGGTCATAAGAGAGCAGGTGGAGGAGCTCCTTCGGGCAGGTCAAATCGAGAATACAATTTCCAACATGGCTCTCAAATGTGGTCTTAGTACCAACGAGCTCTGGAAAGTGGAGGAGGTGATAGACTTCAGAGATCTTAATAAGGCATGTCCGAAGGATTGTTACCCATTACCAAGGATTGATCAGATGGTTGATTCAACAGCAGGACATCAGTACTTGTGCTTAATGGATGCCTACCAGGGATATCATCAGATTCCTCTGGCTAGAGAAGATCAAGATAAAGTCAGTTTTGTCACGTCAGATGGGACTTTTGCTATGTTGTTATGCCCTTCGGGCTCAGAATGGGCAGGAGCTACTTACCAGCGTTTGATGGACAAGGTGTTTTCAAACCAGCTAGGCCGCAATGTGGAAGTATATGTGGAACGCATTCTTGTAAAATCAAAAAAGTGGCACCGATCTCATTGCCGATCTGACTGAGACTTTCTCCAACCCTTAGGTGTTACGGGTTAAAGTTAAACCCTCAGAAATGTGTATTCGGGTGGTAAAAAGCGGGAAATTCTAGGCTATATAGTGACAGAAAGGGGGATTGAAGCTAATCCAGAAAGGTGAGAGCTATCTGTGAGATGTCTCCGCCGAAGAACCTTCAAGAGGTTGCAACGCTTGGGCTGGAAAAATCGTTTCTTTATCACGATTTATTTCTAGATCAGCTCATAGAAGTCTCCTCCTTTTTTTAAGATCTCCGGAAGGCTGGGAAATTTGATTGGGACGAAAAATGTGGGGAAGCATTTGAAGAATTGAAAAAATACTTAGCTGAAACTTCCAATTTTGGCCAAGCCTAATGCAGGCAGAGAGGCTATACGTCTACCTATCAGCGACTGAGGAAGCAATCAGCTCGGTTCTCGTCAAAGAAAGGGAATCAGAACAGCAGCCGATATATTACTTATCTCATGCTTGAAGGATGGCGGAGCTGAGGGTAGTCAGGAGATCGAAGAAGTTGGCTCTAATGTTGATCATCACAGCTAGGAGACTCAGGCCTTACCTTCCTATCCCATCCTATAACAGTGCTAACAAACAGTTCCCTGGGAAAAATACTCAGTCGCGCGATGTCTCTGGACGACTTGTTAAATGGACAACTGAACTAGGTGAGTATGATATACAGTATGAGCCACGCACAGCTATCAAAGCTCAGGCCTTAGCAGATTTTATTGCGGAGACTGTACATCCCGAAACAAGAAGAATTATGGAAAGCATTTTGTAGATGGTTCTTCTTGTAACGAGGGAAGTGGGATTGGGGTTGTGCTGATCTCTCCTACCGGAGAAGAAGTATGTTTGGCAGTTCGGTTGGATTTCCGAGCTTCCAACAATGAAGCAGAGTATGAGGCAGTATTGACTGGATTAAGGGCTGCTCGAAATGTTGGAGCTAAGCGTATACATGTCTTCTCTGACTCACAGCTGGTAGCCCAACAAATGAATGGCGGCCTATGAGGTTAGAAACGAGAAGCTAATCCATTATGCAAGTACCATAGAAAAAATAAAGGAGGGATTTCTAGAGGTAGCATTCAAAACAGATCCCAAGAGAGGAGAATAGAAAAGGCCGACAGTTTGGGCAGAATGGCTAGTGCTCTCCGCGCTTGGCAAGATAGAGACGTGGTGGTTCAAATTGAGTTGACTCTAGTCAGGACGTCCATCTGAATCCGTGGAATGAGAATGATTGGAGACAAGATCTCTTAGACTATCTTACCAATGCCAAGCTCCCTTCTGATACCAAAAAAGCTATAGACTCAAAAAAAAGGAGGTCAGAGATTCATCTCATTGAGGGCGTCCTGTACAAGAGGTCTTTGCCCACCACTTCCCTGCTCGTTGTTTGGGTCCGAAAGAGTATCAGACTACGTATTAAGGGAAATTCATGAGGGGTGCTGCGGAAATCACCTAGGATCGTATTTCTTGGCTAAGAAGGTGCTCCTAGCCGGATATTTCTGGCCTACTATTCAGAAGGATTCGGCTGCTATGGTTATAACATGTGATAGTTGTCAAAGACACTCCAGGCTCCAGCATCATCCAGCTATGATGATGAAAGCTATTGTGGCGGCATGCCATTTGATCAGTGGGGCATGATATAGTAGGACCTTTTCCAACAGGTAAAGCTCAGAAGAAATTCTGATTGTTGCCATTGATTACTTCTCTAATGGGTGGAAGCAGAGCCACTAGCCAGAATCACTGAGAAAGATGTCTTCAACTTCATCTGGAAAAATATTGTTTGCCGATTTGGTGTCCCGCGGAAGATCATCTCGGACAATGGAAGGCAATTCCAATGAGCTTTGCTCAGGGCATGGTGTGAAGAATTAAAAATCCATCAGGCTTTCACTTCCGTTGCATATCCTCAGAGCAATGGCCAGGTAGAAGTTACCAACAGGTCTCTCGTGCAAAGCATCAAAGCTAGGTTGGGAAAAGCTAAGGGAAATTGGGTTGAAGAACTACCTAATGTTCTATGGTCGTATCGAACTACACCAAGAACGGGAACAGGTGAAACCCCATTCAGTATGGTCTACGGAAATGAAGCGGTACTCCCAGCTGAAATTGGAGCGGAATCATCAAGAGTGCATTTCTATGACGAACAAAACAGCGATAGAAGAGCTGCTGACCTGGACCTGATTGAAGAAGTAAGGGAGGCTGCGGCCATCAGAATGGAAGCCTACCGCAATCGTGTGACGCGGATGTACAACAGACGAGTCATCCAGAAAACTTTCCAGGTCGGTGATCTCGTACTAAGAAAGGTGCAAGAGGTTCAAGTGGGCAAGCTTGACCCTAAATGGGAGGGTCCCTTCAAGATTGTTGAAAAGCTAAGCTCAGGAGCTTACTACCTAGAAGGTCCTGATGGGAAGATGTTGAAAAGACCATGGAACGCTTACCATCTCCGAAATATTATTCTTAGTTCAGCTCTTTAAATTTTAGCGAAGATTGTTTTTTGTTTTTGGACAATATACTCTTTTATTATACAAAGTTTTATAATTTTTGCCAGATATTGTACAACCAGGAAAAGGGTTTTCAACCTACCTGAGGAGCACGAGCTCAGCCCTGGTCACGCCAGGAGCATGGGTGTGCAAGCACGAGCTCAGCCCTGGTCACGCCAGGAGCATGGGTGTGCAACCAACCTCAGAAGCACGAGCTCAGCCCGGTCACGCCAGGAGCATGGGTGTGCAAGCACGAGCTCAGCCCTGGTCACGCCAGGAGCATGGGTGTGCAAGCACGAGCTCAGCCCTGGTCACGCCAGGAGCATGGGTGTGCAAGCACGAGCTCAGCCCTGGTCACGCCAGGAGCATGGGTGTGCAAGCACGAGCTCAGCCCTGGTCACGCCAGGAGCATGGGTGTGCAAGCACGAGCTCAGCCCTGGTCACGCCAGGAGCATGGGTGGCCATATGCCTCAGGAGCACGAGCTCAGCCCTGGTCATGCCAGGAGCATGTGTGTGCCACCTGCCTCAGGAGCATTGGTCAATTATTAGACCAGGCCGCGAGCTACTTCACCCTTGGTCCAATCTGTGTAATGTTTGTCAATAATTGGTAACACCCGGCCGAGCTACTTCACCCTTGGTCCCAGCTGTGTAATGTTGTCAATAATTGGTAAACCAGGCCGAGCTACTTCACCCTTGGTCCCAGCTGTTTAATGTTTGCACTTATGCAGTAAATTATTACGCCAGGCCGAGCTACACTTCGCCCTTGGTCCCAGTTGGGTAATGTTTGTCAATAATTGGTAAATCAGGCCGAGCTACTTCACCCTTGGTCCCGCGCCTGTTTAATGTTTGCAATTATGCGGTGAATTATTACACCAGGCCGAGCTGCATCGCCCTTGGTCCCAGCTGGGTAATGTTTGTTAATAATTGGTACAATTATTAGACCCAGCCGAGCTATGTCGCTCTTGGTTCCCAGCTGTGTTATGTTGTCAATAATGGTAAATTGTTTAGACCCCAGCCGAGCTATGTCGCTCTGGTCCAGCGTTTAATCTTTGACATTATTGGGTAAATATTACGCCAGGCCGAGCTGCATCGCCCTTGGGTCCCAGCTGTTTAATGTTTGGACATTATTTTGGTACATTATTAAACCAGGCCGATCTGTATCTAACTTGGTCCTATCTGTTTAGTGTTTGCCATACGTGGTAAATTATTAAGCTAATCGAGCTACGACATGCTTGGTCCGCCACAAAAAAAATGACAAGAACGGTAAAACAGAAATAACATTAAATAAGAGAACAATCTGAGGAAATTACATTATAGATCAGGGGGGAGAGAGGCAGCTACTTTCTCTACGTCTAGAAAATCTAAAGAGACGTCAGGCACAAGACAGCCACGTTCTTTGATCTGGCTAAGACATCCCTGGAAACCAGCCTCAATAAAAGTAAGGAGTTTCTCTCCTACCAACTCCTCAGACTTTTGTTTCTCCTCGGCCGCCTCCTTTAAAGATTTAGCTAGTTCCTGCTCAGCAGAAGTAGCTAGCCCTTTAGCTAAAGCTAACTCATTACGCAGCTCCCGGAGCTCAGCCTCATGTTGAAGTTTGTGGACCTCAACCAAAGAACGAGCCTCGGCCACAGCGACGGCCCCCTTCTCAACCTGAGTTTTCAGCTCCGAGATGTCTTTCTCATGAAGAGATTTGGCCTCAGCAAGGGTGTCTTGCATATTATCGAAGACCTTGGCATCTTTCAAGGATTGTCTTCGGATCATATTTGCCCTTGACATAAAACTCACCCATCAAGAGCATAGACTCGGTCAGACGGCTCCCAGTTCGGGTCATCAGGTCCCCCCAGCTCAGTTGGCTCATATAAAGGGCATCCTCAGTATTGGGAAGATCACGAGCCACAGCTAAGGCAACGGTGCTCGGGCCTTCCCCAACTAGTCGTACACCCACCTCTGTAAGCTTCCATCACCCGCTCACGACATCTCTCCACACGAGCTGGTGCACCCCCTTTCTCACCCGTTGAAGGGAGGTCGGACGGATCTGGGCGTGACCGAACTTGCCTCAGAGGATGAGCTTCAACAGCTGTAGACCCTGACGAACCCCCAGGAGCTGCCGGTCTTTTCCGGGATAGCTGGGCTACATCTTCGGGGGTGCTCTCACCTCCTACATCCACAATGGTGACTCCCTCGGCTGCTGGGGGTTGGCCCTGTTTTTGCTTCCTCTTCTGAATAGCTTTCAGCACTAATGAGTTCATATCTCTGTCTTCTGTATAAACAGATACATAGTTAAGTCACACCGAACAAAATACACGTGAATAAAATAATTGTTAAAGCATGTTAGAACCAGTACCGGCTCTCCCCCTTAAGGTCAGATCAGCTGGACTCAGCCCAGCAAAACAAAGCAGATCCTCCACCACCAGCTTAGATGAATTAAAACAGTGACCTCCTATGGCGTTCATCACATCTAAGAAGGCGGTGCTCTTTTTGAAATTTTTAGGAGGAGAGGGGGAGAGCCGGGAGATGTTCAAGCCAATCAGAGCAGCAGACCCAGGGCTGGGAGGGCTTTACAAAAAAGAACTCATTTTTCCAGTCTTTGATTTTGCTAGGATAACCCCCAACAAATGCACAGCCAGGTCGGCTGGTGACATACCAGGGGCCCTCATCTGATCTCTTGATGTGAAAAAAATAAGAGAGGGTGGGGTGGTCATAAGGTAAGCCTAACGCCTTAAAGATAACTACGAGACTACACAAAATTCGGAAGGAGTTGGGAGAAAATTGGCCAAGGTTTAACTGATAAAAACTACTGAACTCTTGAAAGAATTCAGGAAGAGAAAAACGTAAACCCCCTTCTAGCTGACCGCGGGAGAAGGTAAAAAAACCCTGAGGAGGTTGGTTGGGTCGTTGAGAAGAAGAAGGGAAGATGAATTCATAATCAGAAGGGGCTTGGCTGACCTGTCGTATTTTGGCCTCATCTGACTCATCCAAGACAGGAACATAAAGTTCATACCAAGGATAATTGCCTGGAGGCGACTCTGATCTAAGTGGAGGGCTGACCTCAGTCACTTGAAGGTCGGGTTCGGCTGAGGTCCCAGCTTCCTGGGGAGCCTCAGTGCGCACCACTTCTTCAAGGGGCTCAACTCCCTCAGGAAGGGCAATCCCTTCGGGATATAAATGAGCCGTACTGATCTACCGCTCTAAGCTCCTCGTCAGTAAGAGGGGAAGGAAACAATTGAGGTGAAGACATTGTAACAAAAACAGCTGAGAAAACGTACCTAGGAGTTTTCATAAATAAAAATGGCAAGCTAAAGAGGTCGGATCCGATCTGTTTCGAAAATGGCAAAAGTGGATAATGAGGGACCCGGAGTGGTATATATATAGGGAGACCTCAACGAATCCTGGCCGTTGATCCTTGATGCGCTGTACGGTCTAGATTAGCCTCGGGAATCGGGAGGGGAGCCCAACGGTCACAATTTCAATTTAAAATTCAAATTTTGTAGCCGTTAGTTCCCGCCTAAATCAAGTTTTGCTATTTTCAAGAATTGGCTCGTCAGGATAACTCAGCACATACGAGCTTCTGGTCTACAACGTCAGCTCGACAGGGAGGGGGGACTGTGATACCCGCTAGAAGATACCACCTGACGAGCCGACCTAGCTCCAAGGCATGTTACTCGTCTTTCTTCGGCGAGACCTCGCCCACCCATCCGAGCTCTTTTGCGAGGCCCGACCTGTTTGGCCGACCTGTTTCGCCTTACCTGTTTCCCTCCCGTAACTCGCTGTGAGACCTCTTTTGAGAGCCCGAGCTGATAGGCCGAGCTCTCCTCATTTCCCTTGTTGCTACCGGCTCTCAGCAAGGAAACCAGTTCCCCAAGATATCTGGTCCTAGATATGCGGAGCAATATCAGGGATTTGATTGTATTATCAGGATCTTAACATATCTGGGTAAGATTGGGATAAACATGGAAAGAGTCCTTGTTGCCATACTACTCTTAGGTTTCCGCCTATAAATACCAGGTTTGGAGTATTGATTAGGACCAATGTTATAATTGCTTTCACTTACAGCATATATTCTCTTCATATTCTCTCGCCTGACTTGAGCGTCGGAGGGGACCCGCCGGAATAACTTCCGGCCCCTTCTCACATTTGCTTCGTATTTTCAGGTCATTGCAGAGGATATTTGCTAATACTCCGGCTGTTATATTGAGTGTTGGAGGAGAAAGAGAGGTGAACCCCCTCTCTATTGATATCAGCAAGTCATCGCAAATTTAGGTGATATCAAAGTGTATCAAGGGCGGAGCTAAAAAAAAAATTTGGGTGCGAATTTTTTTTTAAAAAAAACTAGGGATTTAAAAAACAAATTTTGTATTAAGTTTTTTTATTTTTTGTGAAGGTCCGTCTCTCAAGTGCACAAAGTTTTAAAATCCTTACATGACAATAAAAACTTTATCTATATTATGTTATTTTAAAACCTTAATATTATGTTTTTCTAAAAAATTAAATATTTTAAAATTTTAACAAAGCATATTAATTATTTTAACATGTTTACATATATAATAAGTCAGTCGTTGCCAATTAAAAAATATATAGTCAGATTAATATTAAATCTGTAGAGTTATTTGGTTATTGCATAAAGTTTAATTCAAGTCCAAAATAACAGAACTGGAAAATTAAAATACGCATAAGAATAATATTTTTTTTAAAACATAAATAATAAAAAATTAAAGTATATTTTTAGAAATTTAGTGATCAACATATCAAATTAACCAAAATTCAACTTAAATTTGTTCAATCGACTATCGAGATTAAATCCAATTTATGTCCTATCAAATTTTGAGATGGATTTGAAATTATATTAATTAAAGAATGAGAAAAAAATCAATTATATAAGATAAAAATTAATGTAGGACCATATATTTTTAGAAAATAATCTAAATGTGTGTGCTGTTTATATGCTAGTCATAGTAAGTTAGTAATATGATTTCGGACCATAGATTTTTAGAAGATAAGTTCTCTATTGTTTTGCCCCTCCAGTCCCATACAACATTTTTGGCTAAGCCATTGACAAGCCGAAAGTAGGGGTTATAAATTCCCCATCTCATTGAGGACGGAAAACGAATCGACATATCGAGGTTTATAACCTACATTTTCCAGAGCAACTAGAAAGAGATTCTTTAACCAGAAAGAATTCGGTTCAGATGTAGGATACCTATACAGAAGTTTTCGCAACTCAATCATAGATGATGGAATCATCAAAGATTTGACCTTTTCGAACTCTGTCTGTATTCATGTGCAAAACTTTTCTTGCATATGGTATTGAAATTAGGTAAAGGATGCAATTTTCACACTTTCGGGAGAATTTTGTAGACACCATTATGTAGAATAAGGATGGTTTATATCAGTTGGTTTGATGATGCTACCCTTAAGGACAACCATTGGATGAGAATATTTTCATCCAATATGGATGATAGTACTCCATCCAAAGTTGCTACCCCCTTAAGGGTAGTGCCCATGGGTAGCAACCAATAAACCATTATATCAATTGTATTTTGTGGACCTTTAGTAGTTGTCCACTAAGAGAAAATACTTATCTTATAATGCATTGCTTCGCTTTAGGCTGTGTGTTTTTCCCTCTTAGATGGGGTTTTTGAGATCCCCATTTGATCAAGAATGTTTTTTGAACATGAACTTGTAGATGCCGAAAACGGGATTCTTGCCACGAACCAGCAAGATTATGTTAGAACTAGTAAAAGGCCACGGCTGGAGTATAGTAAAATGCTCAAAAAGGACAGTACAGAGATTTAAGTCCGGTGCAATATAACCTTCTCGGGCCTTTCTTATCAAATATCTGAAAGGAACAAAGAATGGGGATTAGACTCGATGTTGTCCGGAGAGATTCTTATTGAGTTTCTCTAAGGTTGATCCATTTTATAGATTCTCAATGTGACGTAGGAGAAAATTGTTTTTTTTCCGAGTTTGATCCATCTAAGTAGCTGCCCCGAATGTCATGTAAGGTCGTCCCTGGTTACAGACGTCTTCCGGAAGGAAATGGCAGTACGCATCAAACAGAATATCTCAATGCAGATTTTTCAGCAAAAAAACAGAAGAATGAACGCTGAAGAGAAGGTCGCCAGACTCGCCACCACCCCTTTCAAGAAAATAAGATACGGAGGAGCGAGAGATGGTCGGTTGAATGCTTGGACGGTTTATGCAGGACTTTTTTCCTCCTTTCTGATGATTATAGCACATATCTATATAGATTTTGGCCCGCCATGCAAATAGCAACTTTTTGTTCCAGTAGGAGCAGTGCATAACTCGTGTAAAATCCGGGTATAACAGCAAGATAAGATATCTGCTGTTGTAAATTTGCTCGTCTTTGTTCAGGTGTATCAAAATTTTCTACAAGCAAAAAAAGGATTGTGCATGCATGTTGTGCATTTCGATTCTCCAGTTATAACAAGATTTCCAAGACATATTATAGAATGTAATTGTTTGAACTTAACCGGGTCTGAACATGGGTGGGCAGAGAATTTTTTTTGATAGATATGTGAAGTAATGTACTTTACATAGTGGCAAATTACCATTTTCTATCATCCGAGTCCCCTGATCTGGAAAACAATAAATTACAAGTGCTAAAATATGAAGATAATTTTATGGATGTTCGGGAAAGCTGGAGCCCTTCCGCTCTAAGTATTGAAAACGAAAACCCCGATGATTCATAAAAGTTCTCTCTTTTGTATTTAAATTACTTGGTCAATTGACGGCAGTTCCAGACTTCTAGTGATTCCTCAGCTGACAAAACCTGTAGGAGAATTTAAGAATTACGTGATTCAATGTTACAAGAAGTGTACATTGAAAAATATATTACATGATATCTCTAACCATACCAAATGGACTGCAAAAAAGGTTCTATATATTTCTTTTATGTCCATTCTGAATAATACTGCCAAGTAACAGCTAGCCCAGCTACTAATGCAACTTTTGCGATCAGCTTATAATTTGTATTTGACCGTGGAGATGAGGATGAAGGTTTTGGTGGTTCCCATTGTCTTCCCCTCAACTTAGCGTATATCTTTGATAGCATTATCGTCAATGGGCCTGCCTTCTTTGCAGCTGCAAGCAAAACATGGCATCAATAAAGACGAAAAGACAAAGAACTCCTTTAAGGGATAGGACCACGGATGCATGCTTCAACAAACAAGTTCAAATTCAGCTTCATTGAAAAATTTATGAAAGATAAACGAGAAAGGTGCAAACACTTTATCTGTAAATTCTACATCTCTATCCCCTTCTGTTTCTTCGATAGGTTATTATTTAATTACTATGTTCAATCTAGATATAAATTTTAATCCCGTGTTCATAGCCAATCACTGGACACTACCATTAAGACGGGAGAAAGCTGGTAATTTAATAGAATTTACAACAAGTGAATCAAGACTTTTTGAAGTCTTGAGATGGTAGATGATTAAAAAAAGCTTACATTTATTCTTGAGCGTATAAAAATTTGAGACCATCGATATAATATCATATTAGAAAACATCAGACAAATGTACAAACTGTGTTTCTATTTACACTTCTTGTGTGTGAATGTGGAACTAGTTCAAGGTATAAGTGTGCTGAAAATTTGAAGCATATTTCCCAATTACCAAGCACCAAACGAGCACAAGAATCAAGGTGCAATCTGGTATGATGAAAGAAAAAATAGGTTGCAGATAGTATCAAGAAGATTGGTAAAAAGATTGACAAGTACCATAATCATGAAACCAAGAAAAAGATGGATGCAAGGCGTGAAAAGTAGCACCTAGAAGGAGAAAAGCCTTTTTACGAAATGTGAAAAATAAGACACGTCTAGGAATATTTCAAGCCAACAATAGCATGAAAAAGGGGGAAAAGGACAATATATCCTGTAGTGATCATGTTATTCAAGATACTGAATCACCCAAATTTCCCTAAATCTTTGTAATAGCTACTAAACTGCTTTGAGAGCTATCTGGCCTGACGTTATTACAAAAAACCAAGAAGCCTATATAATAAATCAGTAGTGTCAGAACGTTTATCCAAACAATAATAGACATCCTGGTACGCTAAAAAAAATAGACATCCTGGTCATCAGACAAGGACTTGGACAAATATGAAGCTGCAACAGTTTAGAAATAAATGATTTGCGCATACAATCCTGAATTGATGGTGGAATCTGTATAATAGCAATACAACTAAGAAATAATAATAACGACACTCGAATTTATGTTTTGAATCATGTTAAAATAACCATGGTGATAAAAGTTCCCAAAAGCTACAGATTTTAAAAATATCTCACCGTTGCTTTTTAGAAGCCTTTCTTCCTCACCAACCCGTCTTCGCAGTGCATTGAGCAATGATCCAAAGTATAAAGCAAAAACAGTACATGTAATGGTGATGACATTGTACGGCATGCTAAAATCAGGAGTTGTCAAAGGCACAAGAAGTACTTCCGTGTAAGAGAGAACGGGGTATCTTTCCTAAGAAAAATTGAGGACGGTTTAGGGAATGAATAGAGAGAAAAGCACCTACAGGTATGTCAAGACTATTTGTTTCAATACCTGCAACTTAGCTAATATGGGTATTTTTCGTGAGTTTCCATCACCATAGCTTATGTTTGCTTGGAAGTCAGCAAAGCTTATTATAGCTGATGGAATGTCGAAGCCCTGATTAGCATCCGGAGGATATTCATCAATATGCAGAAACCCCTGTCAAAAGAAGGTGAAGGAACTAAGACAATGAAAGAGATTGTGCTGAAAATAAGGCAAAGTAGCTCTTCTACTTCAACCTGTAACAAAGTAACTATTTTCTCTCTCTGTCTTTTATGATCTCAGTGTCAAAGACACCTGAATTACCAGACGTTGTGAACTCAGGTAGTATATACTCAGCCATCAATCCCAGTAAAGTGTTAATGTAAAGGGGAAGAACAAAAGAGAAATTTCAGAGACTACGCATTCTTTTCTTGGTAGCTGCAGATTTTTAGTATCCAGGTTCCCCAAATATGAAAGTACTAAAATTTGCAATGTTAAGGTACCCTGTTGGCTATTTTTCAGCTCATTACCAATGAATAGCAATAAAATCTAATTTAACGATGATCCACCAATAGTATTCAATTTAAGAGAAACATACCTTATCAAACGCTAGAGTCAATGCCGCTGTTTTCACTCTACATGGTAGTCTCAAGACCATTTCCATTACTCCAGCAGAAACCTTGTCTTCAGAAGGTGAAACTCGTATGTTCTCTATGTTATCCATTGTAGATTGAAGTTCTCCATCCACAAACACTTCCAAAGTATGATAATAGACCTTGACATACCAAGGAACCAACTGGAAAATTTCAACTCTCATCCAGCATTCTTTCTCATTACAAGAAGCTCTTTCGACATAGTTACTCCCAGTAGACTTAAATAGGATGGCTATAGCCCCCCTTTCATTCCCATTTCCCAATAAAAATCTGCTAGCATGTAAAGGTGCCTGTTGACATGACCAGATGACTGGAACGTTCCACCTTAATCCCAAATCTAATGGTTCAGATTCATCATATTCATCAACTGGAAATTCGTAGAGGATAGAACCCACTTTCGCAATATTCTCTACTTCTTTTATAACTCTTTTAGAAGACGGCCACACTTCACATATAGAGTTTTTCTGGAAACCCTCGTGAATAATAATTTCTTTCTCTGATTCTTCACTTTCCTTCCATGGTTTGTTGAGTTCAGATACTAGATTCTGCTCAAATTGAATGTACACATTGCTAGACTTAGAAAGAGAACATTTTCCATGAACTTTCCGGCCAAATAATGAGCTCAGAGACCAACTTGGTTGTGCCAATTTATCTGAATTAGTCGCTCCAGCTCCCAAAGTGCTTGGTTGAAGAACGACTGTAAGGGTTTGTTCAAGCACTATTCCAGATTTCAGCTTAGACACGTCAAATTCATCTGATATCAAATGCAGGCGTTGAGAATGATAATATCCCCTGTATATTGAAGGCCGGTCCATCAATGCAGAAAGCCCAGCTTTGTCTCGGCAAGGAAGCAGCTTCAACCAAGGAGTGAGATTCTCAGTGCAAACTGCTTCACGGGGCAATGTACCATAACGTAATTTACCCGAAAAAGAGCGAAAGCTCCAGTGAGGCGTAGAATAAGTAGTTGAATGCTCCAGGAAATTGATTGAAGCACAAAAGAGCCCTGAAAGAGCATGTGTTAGATTTTTCCAGGACTCGTCAACCTGGTGTTGAGGAACATCAAAATCAGCCCATAATTCAACTCCAGGAGGCTTTGCATTACTGCTTGAGATGGGGTCATATCCGCCCCAGCGCTCATAATTCCAGCGACCTTGGGTGAACGATAACTCCATTTCTCGGATTTGGAATTTGTGAACCTGATTAAGCAGCCAAGGTATAGAGTAAGAGTGTATAAAGCTAGAGAATCCAGAGCAGAAGCTTTTACTATCATGATAAAGAGTATTAAAGACTTCAAAGAACAAATCTGAATTGCAACAGTAAAATTTTAAACAACAAAAGAAAGTTTTTCTAACAAATATTAAACAGAGCTTCATAAGAAGACAATAACAATAAAAAAAAGATTTCAAGCAAAATTAAAATATGGTATAATCCAGATTCCAGATAGGTGCCGGCGCACAGCACTAACAAAGAAAATAAAACTATTTCAACAACTAGTTCAATGATTACTCTTACTTCTGTTCTTCCAAAGGGTATGAACAACTATCAGAAAAGAAAACTTAAGGAAGGATTAATGTTAAAGCTGTGATTAAACCGACTAGTTTCTACCTTTGACCTAGCAAATCACACCTAGATGGAATTTCGCAAGAAAATTGTACCATAGGAAAGAAGCAAGAGATCTAGAACATATTGTTATAATCAGGCCGACATATATTAGAGAAGAAATCTAACAAAATAACCATAACTTGTAATTAGTTCATCTCACTACAACTCAAAAATCTAACAAAATAAGCATCACTTGTAACTTATTTCATTAAAACAATTCAACAGAACACAAATATGCAAAAATTACCAATTACCAAAAGGAAGAGATAGAAAATCAGTATAAGACGATGCAGCTCCAATCAGTTTCCCGACAAAAAGTACAACTACTATAGATAATCGAAATATGAAAATATAATTACCAACTGATAAATTGATTTGGGGAAGAGATGGTGGTGGTGGCCATATATTCGAGTCGGCGGTAAATTGCTCTGAAAGTGAAAGTGAGCCAAAACTTTGCGATCGGGCAAAGGCCTCAACAGCAATGCTTCTGTAAACTCCTCATCTAATTCTCCCTTTACCTCTTCTTCTGCTAGAGACTCGGAAGTAATTAGTAATGCCAAAAAAGCCAAATAAATGATTTTTAATTGCCTCATCTCATCGAAAGCTCTTTCAAGAGTCAAATTTCATAGTACAATAGTTTCTGTGAACTGAAAAAACACATTCCGCCATTGCAGCTTCAACCGAAGCTCGACGTATACAGGCTTGCGGGTGAGATTCAGCCTCAGTCGCGATACTGTGATTGTGTGCAGGTGGTTTAATTCATGGGCCGATTTATCAACATGGGCCTAGACTTACTCGAATGGGTTAGGGAAGAAGATAATTTTCCTAAAAATATATTGAAAATTTTGGGGCCGATACCAAACATAAAAGATTTTTTGGCTCAATCCAGCAACTTATTTACCTTTCATTTAAGTCCATTTGAAGCGTAAATTACGAAATTACCCTTATCTTCTTCCCTTTCCCAACGTCAAAACTGTCCCGCTCATTTTCATCACTTCTGTTGATTCTTCTTCAATTTCATCGTGCCTCTTCTTCTTCAACGCTCAAAAACTTTCCGGTCATTTCTCTACTATTTTCATCGAAATCGTTCGAAGATTCCTTCAAAAATTTCATCGAAATCGTATAAGTATTTATTGTAATTTTGTCAATCTTTTCATATAATCACATTCTTAAGCGAAAACCTAATAATCTGGCTACAAAATCAAAGAAGATTCCTCAAACCAAACCACCAACAAACAACAAGGGAAAGAAAAAATGTGCTCCAAAATATGGTAATCATTAAACTAGGATTTTTAAACTATTTCTATGTTAATGTAAGTGCTTGTGTCTATAATACATATGTACTGTTGAATGCTGCATTTACACCACTTGAAAAAATTGAAACCATTGGAGCATAATTTGTTGGTTAAAGTAGCCTGGGTCTATCGGTGCATGTTAATCAACATGCACATATAGACTCAGATGGTGCATGTATATTGCATGCACCAACTTATTAAAATCTTAATAAGCTGCATTTACACTTCATGAACAATTTGAAACAATTGGAGCATGTTTTTAATTTTTTGGTTAAAGTAGTCTGAGTCTATCGGTGCATGTTAATTAACATGCACCGGTAGACTCAGATAGTGCATGTATATTGCATGCACCAACTTTTTAAAATCTTAGTCTGTTGTATTTACACCGCATGAACAAATTGAAACCATTGGAGCATGTTGGTTAAAGTAGCCTGAGTCTATCGGTGCATCTAATTAACATGCACCGATAGACTCAGATGATGCATATATATTACATGCACCAACTTATTAAAATCTAGTTTGCTGCATTTACACTATGAATAAATTGAAACCATTGGAGCGTTTTAATTTTTTGGTTAAAGTAGCCTGAATCTATCAGTGCATGTAATTAACATGCACATATAGACTCGGAATGTGCATGTATATTACATGCACCAACTTATTAAAATCTCAGGCTGCTGCATTTACACCGCGTTAATGAATTGAAACCATTGGAGCATGTTTTTAATTTTTTAGCCTGAGTCTATCGGTGCATGTAATTAACATGCACCGATAGACTCAAATGATGCATGTATATTACATGCACCAACTTATTAAAATCTAGTCCACTGCGTTTACACCGCAGGAATAAATTAAAACCATTGGAGCATGTATCTATTTTTTATGTTAAAGTAGCCTTAAGACAATACGTGCATGTAATAAACATGCACCTATAGACTCAAATGATACATGTATATTACATGCATCGAATCTCAGTTTCATGAATGTTTATAATATTGTTGCATCTCACCTTGATTCTCATCCTTCACAGTAGCTAACAGAAGAATGTCCTTGAAACGGGATTTCAAAAAAGTTCCATCAAGAAATAACATATGGTGACAAAATTTAAAATCTCCCATAGAAGAAAGAAATGACACAAACAAACAAATGAATCGGTTACAGTAGTCAACTTCAAGCTCTACAAAACTCCCAACATTAGTCGTCTTCACCGCATCGATGTACCACTTCAACTCCTGGAAAGACTTATCATAATTTCCAAAAAGCAGTAGACCTAGCATTATTCACACTTCTCCATGCCTTAATGTACGTGATATCCAATCCATTCTCTTTCATTAACTCCATTACAGACATATCAGAAAAGTTTGGATTGGAAGTATGGAACTGACTCGTTCGCAATTAATTTCTGATATTAACCTGAAACAATCCTTTTATATTTGTCTTTCATGACTCGTAGACCACAAGTGTGAATGTTGTTCAATTTCTTTATGTAGAAAAAACCATTTACACGTGAAATATTGGCACTAACAAACCAACCACACCCATCAACGTGCTTCCTAGCAAATTCATCAACTACTCTATCTTTATTATTTTTCATGTAGTTGTAATCAAAACCAACCTCCATCGAATATTTACTCAACTCACTTCGAAACTCTTCAACACCACCTCTAAACACTTGACCCACCCTACTAATAATTGATGACCATCCAGAACATAGCAACAACTTCTCCTTGGGGTTTCGATATTCAGAATCAAATCCTGAACCTGATGGTGAACTGCAAATTTGTTCTGTCAATATATGTACACCACCTGAGTCTATTGATGCATGCAAATCACGTGCAGAGGTGCATGCATATTGCATATACCTCTTGACTATGTCAAGAAATTTATACACGTGCAATTGTGTAAGACCCCAACTCATAATCTCGTCATTAGTGGGTTTAATTGTGTATACATTATCCACATTATGAGATTCTCATTACATGCTTCTTAAATATGGCATGACTTCCATATAAATTTTCGACATAATCCCTTAAAACTCGATTCCCCACGCAACTCAATTTACATATGTATGCACTTTGTAATGCACTGATTATATTCCAATTCATCATGCACTTTACTCTTAAATCAAAAGTGAAATGCCAAGGACGTTTATACAACACATATACACATATCTCTATGCTCACAGAAGAGCATTAAATAAATAAAATTCTACGTGTATAACAAGTTACCAATACCAATGCTGGTACCTCATTCCTAAGAGCATCATCATTCACTTTTTGACCTCACTTTCAAAGCCAATGTCGTACCTACATTACATGTTTCAACAGAGACAACCCCCAGACGCGTGAGCATATCTTATCACAATAATCATACTCATAAAAATGCATAAATATCATAATCACAATTTAAGATTATTGAAAATATATAAAGATGTACTCCATGTACAAGATTCCGAATCCATATACCTTCCGCGAACTGTTCCTGTTTCAACCTGTTTCAACCTCACACTTTTTCATAAAATAAAGTTCAGTATTGTTATTCAAATCATGATATTCATCAGTACGGTAAATTCAATACACCCAAATCTATTATTTATGCTTACACATAAACAATTTCATAGCTCGGGAAATCCTGTCTATCAATCTATCTCATTCTCAATAATACCTCACATGGATTATGCACAAGGCATCAATAATCAACTCGTATGCTCGGGTCACGTACAATTATGTATCCACTATACCACATATCTACACCTATTCATTTCTTTACTCGTATACTCGGATCACGTACAATTATGTATTCACCATCACATATGGCATACTTCACACACATTCAATCATTACATTTAACAATACAAGAATATATGAATATGTAATTACTTTATAGTATATCATGTTCGTACGTCACTACGTACCTTAAGTTCGACAACGTGATTTAGCATCCTCGACAACCGAATGCTCGTACAATATCTATATTGAATATCATTTCAATATGAAAATCTTAGCAACAATCATCAACAATCTCATCATATCACATAAATTTGTCATGCATCCTATCATAACCAATCATAATTCTTCGTACTCCATACTACTCAAAACATCCCATTTTATCATCTATTCCTTTGAGTTATCAATTAATTTTCAAGTAGTACATATCTTCTAAGGTTCAATTCATACAACCTTATTCATTGTTAAAGCTTCCCAAAATATCATAATCATTATCAAAATCAACTATAAAAGATTATATCTCACAAATTCCCAAAATAATAAATTTCTCAAAATTTCCTTCTACTGATCGATCGGTCCTTACCTACAGATAGATCGGTAGCCACCTAAAAATGCAATTTTGCTATGCACCGCGACCACCGATCGATCGCTCGGTTCTCCCGATCGATCAGTAGGCATCAGATTTCTCACCTAATGTTACGACCTCTTACGATCGATCGCTAAATTGCTAGCGATCGACCAGTCGCTGCATAACATCGAAAATCACCATTAAAGCTCCATTTTTCCTTTACCAAAAGCACATAACCCACAAATTCACATCCTCCATATTCAAACCTCCACCAACACAACTACAACCATTTGATTAACCAAAATTAACAAATATTAAGATTTCCAAAATCATACACCAACAAAATCACTTCAAACCCAAATAAAAACATCATTAAAACTTGAATAAGCTTACTCCAAGCAACATCTTAGCAATTCTACTAGCATTACTATTTGAAAATGTAAGATAAGAACTCCAAATAGGGGAATGGTAGAAATCGCCCCTTTTAGTGTGTGAAAAGTGTGCAGAGATTGAGTGTGTGAGTTAGAGATGTCAAACAGAGCGGACGGCACGAGGCACGGCACGGGCACGGCACGACGCGGAGCGGCACGGCACTGCACGTTTTGCTACAGTGTCGTGCCGTGCCAAGCACGGCCCGGAGTATGGGCCGTGCCGGGCCAAGCCATGCCAGCCCGTGGGCTGGCACGGCACGGCACGACACTGTTTCTTTTCTTTTTTCTTTTTTTTTTTAACCAGGCGATCGATCGCCACATAAATGGCGATCGATCGCCTATAGGCAGTAAGCAAAATACAGGGGTGGCGATCGATCGCCACAAAAAGGCGATCGATCGCCTAGAGGCAGTAAGCAAAATGCAGGGGTGGCGATCGATCGCCACAAATACATCGTATGGGCGGAGAAACCTTTTTCAATGGGGGCGGACGCCAAATTCACTAATTATATTCATTTAGGTTTGCAACCTCAACATAAACGATTTTCAAGGAATACTATTAAATCGGATGCATTCACAATTTTTAATGAATATAAAGCAAATTTAATTACGTATTTAGGTAATCTTTCATCGAAAGTAGGACTAACAAGTGATATTTGGACAACTTATCTTGGCAATGCATCATATCTCTGTATTACAGGACATTGGAATGACGATAACTGGGTGTTACATAAAAAAAATTTAGGTTTCACAAAAATTGATTGGCCTCATACGGGTGGAGTTATTTCCAATGCCATTATGTAAGTTACTAATGAATATAATATTAGTAATAAAATCTTCTCTATTTCATTTGATAATGCAACTAATAATACTGCTGCAATTACTATATTAAAAACTTATTTGAAACCAATTTTAAATGGTGATCTTTTTCATATTCGTTGTTCATGTCATATTTTAAATTTGTGTGTGCAAGATGGATTGAAACCACTTGAGCTTCATTTTGAATTGCTTGGCATCAATTCTGGATCCTAGATTAAAATTATATAGTGTAGAAATTATAATAGAATCTTATTACACCAACATGGCTTATGAGAATATTAATATTAATCAAGAGAAAGAGCGCATTAATAAATGTTTGTTTGCTTTGTTTTCTTTATATGATTCGTTACATAATTCTAGAGCAACTCCAGTAAGAGAAAGTGGTAGTAGTGGTGGTAGTAGTGGTAAGGGTTCTGTGTGGACAATGTTAAGAAGAAGATAAGACACTACTTCCGCTTTTTCTAGTTCTAATACATCTTCATTTACTGAGCTTCAGTTATATCTAAACCAAGTCATAAATTTCAGTGAACAAGAGTTAGAAACTTTTGATGTTTTGGCATGGTGGAAAGACAATGCTAGACTTTGGCCAGTACTTTCCATAATGGCACGTGATCTACTAACTCCTCCGATATCCACAGTTCCATCGGAGTCTTGTTTTAGTGCAGGTGGAAGAGTCATTGATGAAAAAAGAAGTAGAATGAAACCAAACACTGTGGAGATGTGTATTCTTTTAAAGGATTGGTTGGATGCTGATAGCTGCTTACAAGGTTTGGGAGGACATGATGTTTCTTCGGATGAAAATGAAGAAAATTAGCATATTTTTTAAACTCTTTTGAAATTTATTATTTTCTTTTGTTCAATGTAATTTGTAGTTTTTCAATTCGTAGTCAATAAATTTTGATTTTATAAGTATATTGTGCCAATCTATATTTAAATATAATATTATTATATTTAATAAATAAAAATAAAAAAAATGAAAAAAAAAATAAATTGATTTGGGCCGTGCCAGCACGGCACGGCCCGTGGCACGGCCCATAAGCCACGGGCCTATGGGCCGTGCCGGGCCACCCAAATAAGGAGACGGGCCGTGCCAGGCACGGCCCGTCTCCTTAAAGGGTCGTGCCAGCCCGGCACGGCCCGTTTGACATCTCTATGTGAGTTGTGGTGAAACGTGTTAGCATTTTGCCATTTAGTCCCTTACATTGCAAATTTCACCCAATAATTATTTATTCCCCAACTTTACTTCACATCAAATCTCACCACAATTCACTAATGATCATTTTAATCATTTCCTTAATTCAATTTACAATTCAACCCATAAATGTCTAATGCACTATAAACGAATCAATTTCACAATTTATATGACAATTTTTCATCATATAATTTAATTATACTCGGTTTATCTCAAGCTCGAGTCCAAAAGCAAAATGACACTCATCAATAATTACCCATTAACCAACACATTCCATTCCAATTAATTAAGATAATTAAGTCCAGGCATCACAAATTATGTCTAGCGGTGCATGTATGTCACATGCACCTCTAGACACAATCAATGAAATACCGCCACATTCACCTACAGACCTCAACAATGAAGCATTACAATCAACAACATGCATTGTCAACAAACAAAGATTGATCATCTTACACAACAAAAACATATTTATCATATCAATCACATTACTCAAACAACAATTAGGGTGCCAAACGATTGAGTACTGGAAACAAATTCATCATCATTGAAATCGCCCTACTTAATATATGCACAGCTTATTAAATCACTGAATCCGAAACTTGAATTAACATTCAAAACCAATGTTTCCTCTATAAGTTTCAAAAGAATCATGATTTCGGTATCCATCCGAGTTAACGATAAAAAGCTCATGAAAATTTGATCAGATTACAGTTAATTGAATATATAAAAGATCGATCAATCTAAAATCTGTAAACGAATAACAACATGATCAAAATTAGCTGCTCAATAAATTAGATTAAAAGAATTTGGGAAACGATAACAGTTATGTGAGGAGTTGAGATTGCGTTAATTGTTATGATGGTTTTTTTTTTCTTGCAACAGGGGTAATTAAGTCATGAAAATGGATTAATTAGTTAGTGTTCGAAAAATTGGAATTATTTGAAAGAATTTTTTTCAAAAGATGTAATCAGTTGACAAGAAAATATTTTGGTAGATGAAAGATTATTTAAAAAGTGATACAAATGTGTAATTTCCAAATAAAAACATAAAAGCCCATGTGCGTGTGTGTATATAGTATCATCAATCAACATATTATATACTAACATATATAAATATATTAATGCCCTATAAACTATCCTGAAAATTTTGCTAATACTGATTGATTAATTAAATGCACTCGGGAGGAGTATGAGGATACCTAGGCCTATCGGCACAATAATCATAATTCATGTATTTTCTCCTAACTTCTTCATATGCCTTCTGCTGATTATGATCCAACGTCCAGAATTTACTGTGATTCCACCAGTAATCAGAGGAATAGCAATGAGCTACAGAAGAAGTTGGTGGTGATGGGCATCCACCAATACCGAAACCCTGAAAATTGGCCTTGAATGGTGCATTGGACCAATTAATCTTCGTTTGTCCTCCATCTGTTGCCCAACTATCTCCATCCCACAAACTGGCTTCTAACTGCATGCCGTGAGTTGGGTACATTACACCAATATTTGTGTTGTTCTTGAATACCCTTATCGGGATATCATCCACATAGAACCTGAGATATAATTTAACCAATGGGTAAATATCATTATAGTTTGGTCGTGATTTTATCTGAATTTTATGATCCAGGGGATAAAAAAAGATAAATATTTAAGATATTACGATTAGGGTTCGTGTCTAACTTACACTATTTGGTATTGGTTCCATAGTATTTTGTAAAAGTGAAAATCCGCGGTGGGATCGAACCAGAGAAGGGTTCGTTGCTCTCGATTTCCTTGACCATTGATGAACACATTGGTCTGTAGTGTGATATGTTTACCTTCTCTATTGCCCAGGAATTCGAAGTCCAGTTCGTCATGGTTTTTCCCATCTGAAGTCAGCTATATAATGGCATCAGAAAATTGATATAGGGTCTTAAAGCATTATAGGACCAAAAAATAAAATATAAATTCTAGCTTTTTAAGTGAAGTGATTATTTAACTTGAAAATTATTTAAGTTCACATAACTCAAAAAATACATATTTAGTTTACTTATTATACAGTAAATCCATTGGCAAAAGATTTCAAAAAAAAGTAATAAACATCATCCTGTAAGCTGTCAAATAATTAAGAGTAAATTTCAAATATTGTCTCACAGAATGTGGATATTTGCAATACTATTCCCAAACTTTTAGAACTAATCAAATATAATCCCACGAAAATTGTTTTTAATAAAAAATTGTCCCAAACTTTTCTTTTAATCAACACTAGTCCCAAACTTTTGTTTCTAATCATAAGTGGTATCAAACCGCTCTATATTCAATTTCCTGACTACTTTTATTAAAAAAATTAATTTATGTGATGTTAAATTTGTTAAAAATATTTAGTTCTTAAAAATTTGAGACTATTATTGGGAAAATCAATAATTTATGGGACCAGTTTTGAAATTTACCTATTAATTAACCAACTAGTAAATTCGAGCTACACATATTGGTTGCATATGTGTGTGTGTGTATATATATTTAAAAATATGGTGGAGCTATGAATATTTTAGACATATAATTATTTAAAGTTTAATGAGGGAAAAAGTGAAATAGATAGTAAATTAAATTGAAGATGCGAATCATATGAAAGTATACGTAGAAGGCTGTGACAACTCCTGCAGAGTCCTTGGCAGGTAGCTTGATCTTCATGTAAAAGAATCCTGATCCATACCTTAGCTTCGATCCAAATCCGGCCCCTATATCAATATATACTTATTTCATATTCTATTTGATTTATAAAAGTGATTAAAAGAAAAACATATTTAAAAAGAAAAATGGAATCACACATCTTCAAACAATCTTGTGTGTATGCCTACATATATATTTATATACATATGCACAGTGTCCCCTATACATATAGCCCTTGTCTCCAGGTTTTTCGATGCCGGACTGACTCCAACATCAATGAGTACAAATGCGTTGAGCCTATTGGATGAGCTGATACGTTAAATGATGCTTTGAGAGTGATAGCTCGCGGTGCGTGGAGAATTGTGTAGAAGTAGTGGTCGATTGTGGAACAGATGATGGGAACTTGGATCCGTAGAATTTTTAGGCGACTTATACTTTTCAAAGGAATCCACCTAAGATTAGTATAATTTGTGTATGATTCAATGTCTAGGAATCCACCAAATGACAATTGAATTAATCCAGAAGAAATCCATCTTCACTAATAATCAAAACGATTAATATCTTTCATGTCTCTCCCTTGCTTTGATAATACATGCAACTATTTTAAAGATTTTCTAACACTTAACATGAATGAATCTAATTAACACAAATACACTTGACCTAATTACTTAACATGCATGACTCTAGTTAAGACAAATACCTTTGAATATAATACTTAACATGCATGACTCTAATTAAGACAAATACACTTGAAGTGACTTTTGGCTCTTTACTTTCGTCCTTCGATAAGTTCAGATTCTGGATCATGAGCCCTTACAGCAAAACACAAATATATTGAGGTCGTTGGATCTGCCTTAATGGCAGCTCCTAATTTTTCCTTTGTCTCCGCCCTATTCAAACATATGAATAAATAAACTATTTTACAAAAAAAGGGGGCTAGTGTATAACCCGAATACTTATCCATAGAAAGCTGAACTTCTCTTCCTTTGATTGATGGTCAAAACATGATCGTTTCCCCATTGAACATCATAGTTTTCTTCAAACTTTATTTCCTGGGCTCTAACAATATTAATCACCAGTACGCCACAGAGTAACAGACCAACTGCAAGAAAAGTACTCGAGTTATAAGAATTCATTTCAAACCTAATTATAAATAATATCAATCTTATTTGTATTTGTACACAAATATCTATATTTATTAAGATGAGCAACAAGTAAAGGCAAGGATTGTGTGATCAATAATCTTTGTAGGTTGTCTGCACGGCATTAACTTGTCCATGCTATTACCCATAACTAATTGTTAGATCACAATTTCTTGTTTGGTAATGACTTAAAATGCGTCTCATTGAAAAGGAAGTATTGAAAAGCTTTATTGCAAAGTATACTTGAACATCATACCTATGATGTTTGGTCGGATTTTGAAAGAATTCGGTAACTTATTGGAAATATTATTTTCTTAAATATATACAGATTAAAAAAAAATTACAGATGCATCAATGTAGAAAAGATTTATTATAATTTTTTACATCTAGGTTGAACATAATGTATGGACGCCCTATAGAATAGCCGCATTACAGTATCGCAACCCTATAGTTTGTAATAGATATATGAACAATTATAATTGTCTCTCATATGATTTGACATAAAAATACATAGCAAAGGAGATAGACGTTATTGTTTAAACTAGATGGATGAAATTCATTATTGTTCAAACTAGATGGAGTCTATAGGTAATTCACCATATATAGATTTCAAAAATTGGCATTTATATTGAGGCAATATAGTTATTGTTTGAAAAATATGAAATGAATATGTAACTACCATGTTTTAATTAATTGATTTAAAATTTTATATTAACTTGCTACTAATTATGCGAAATCTTTTGCTACGTTTGACGTTTGCATTTGGAATATAGAACTAGTAAAATACACAAATTTGTATTTCTCAATGAAGAAAGATGGCTGAAATCCCTAATAAAATTATTTCATAGAAATAGAAATGAGTGATATCTTCTTTTCATAAGGCAAATTAATTGACTATAATATAAAACAACAAAGACAACTAAGCCTTTAATCTCAATTAATTGTGGTAGACTACATGAACAATAGAAAGAATCAAGTCGGGTCGGACATATGCGTCAGCCTTATCCAAGCGCTTCTATCGGTTAG
>CAJQUN010002271.1:0-29508 GCA_907163345.1 Haberlea rhodopensis | reverse complement strand
ATTATAATTTGCGTCTTCAGATGCACCTGAGGCGTGAATCAATCCGGATGGAAGTTTTGGTTCTATGATGGCAACACCTGCTTCAGGCTGAATCATTCCAATCTCGTGGTTCATTATAAATTTCTTTCTTCTTTACCTCCTGCTGCAAGTCAGCTTCAGCAGTGGGCAAGATGCTAATGGTTCTTTTAGTCTCAATCACTTGAACATTAGGCAGTTGTTTCTTTTTTCTTTTCTTACTCGTATTCTGTTTGAATGCATCTGTGTCAGTATTACCCACCAATGAGCTGTGGAGCATTTTGGGACAAGTTCAGTTTGTGGTTTCTCAATCATAGGGTCTCCGGCATCCACACCTTCAACATGGTGTTTTCTTTCCGATTATCAAGAACATAAAAGTTTGCAGAGGTTTCAAGGCTTCCGAAATTACACTTTTTAACTGTTGCAGGTATGGAGCTCCCTCGAGAACACCACTGCACTCCATATTGGAGAGTTCATACCTCAGAACTGCATCCTGCAGTTTCCTCCCTAGCAGTTTTTCCTCCCTAAAACCAGGCACAATTTTTGGAGTTTCTTCACCTGCATCAATTCAAATTCACCACCAGAAAGAATAGGTTGCAAGTCTCTTCACCAGAGCATGAAACTTGGTGTGGTGATCTTTTAAAGTAGGACTAGGTAATACAGCTTCACAGTACTTCATTTGCGCTTCTTCTTGGCTGGAGATCTAGTTCCTAAAGAATTTTCTAAGGAACCATTCATCCAAATTCTGCAGTTCGGGTCAGAATATTTCTCAACCTTCTGCCCCACAGTCATCCCTGAAACCACATTCTCTTCAGTGACACCATCTGGCGAAGACATAGTAAGGGCAAGTACCTTGTTTGCATCAGAGGACATAACTCCACAATGGGATTTTCTGCCACACTCAGAGGATTTCTGGTTTACGTAACACTCCGAAGAGCCTGAAGCATCAGCTGAAAGAAACCAATTTTTCTTTTAACCCCATGTAATGCACTACAAACAAGCATGAAGTCTGGGAGATGATAAAAGTTCCCTTTGCGCATTACCTATCGAGTTAAAAAAACTCATCAGTATTACATGACATGTTAGAATCAATAGACAAACAAACTACATATATACCTTCAAAGAATGGATCAATATCTCCCCAATTTTTGGAAAACAATTTGCATGTTTCCTGCGTTAACTTCCCTGTAAAACGTGCAAGAGAGAGAGAGAGAGAGAGAGAGAGAGAGAGAGAGAGAGAGAGAGAGAATTATAATCCTAGTTTAAATTTTATACATTGCTTAAAAAAAACAAATAAAAAACTTAACTAAACACTAACTATTGAAGAAATTTTCCCTCTATCTTCTGGTGTGTTTTCAAATTAAGAAAATGTCCATTGCATGATTTCAGTGACGAATGCAATTGAAAAACCTTCTTCTGCATGCAATAGTAAATCAGCTAAACTTGTTAACTTAAGTGTATTTTGTTACACTTGGCAAGACCCCGGCCTAACTTAGCTAGGCCATAACCCGATTAGTTGGGCTGACACGTATCACATCTAACCGGGTCGTGATTTGATTCAATTGGGGGGCGTAGCCTAAGATATCGGGTGTGATTTGATTCAGTTGGGGATGTGGCCTGGGATAATCGTCTATCGTGAGCCTGACCTACTGGACTCGGGATCAACACTGAAGAATGACTGATCTAAGTTGGGTTGCGGCGTCATGAGCTGGCTAGGGTATGCGAGGTCGTCTATCGACCTGATTGATGAGTAGGGAACGGGTTAGAGCATACCAGTCGAACCTTCAACCAGACCTCTTGACCGACAAGAGCTGTTCCTGTTAGGAAGCAGTATGGTGCATCTGTAAAAGCTGGGTTTGCACGTGGTTAAGTCCTCTTGCCGGGCGCCAAGGATGAACAATGATTTGAGGATGGGCGGTGATGTGAAGGGGTAATAATTTGAGAAGCGGATGTATGTGAGGATGACAATACCCTGTTTTGGAAAGAAATCCTTCCAAGTCAGAGGCCGAGGCTGAGCTAACTGGATATAAGTTGCATGTTCTGCCTCTGAAAAGTACTCACATACGATTGTTTTTTCTCTCCTGCTTTATTGTAAATTCACCCCATTCTGACTTAAGTATTATCGGAGGGGATTTCGGCCGGAAAAACACTTCCGCCCCTTCTAACTGTTCTTTCCGTGATCGCATGAGAGCAGGACCAAATCTCGAGTGAATTATTTTTTCCTGGAGGTGACACCTCATTCCGTCACATTTCTTAGGTAACAGTATTCTATGTACCTTTTTAAATTAATCAACCACGTGAAGCTGTAATCTTTCACAATACTGGATGCAATTAAGCAATACAAAAATGCAATCAGCTGAATTTCATCAATATCTGCATTTAACTCCTGATATCAACCAGAGCGTTAAGCTTGAATCATCCAGCTTAACAAGTACCAAAAAAACGCACAATCAGCGAAAACGATACAAAGAATTTAAATAACGTAATGAATACTCACTTTTGAAATCCAACACCGTGTCTGAATCAGACACTAGCATCGCGAGGTGCGTGTCGAGGCTGGTGTCGACGAAAACTGTGTTGTACTCCGCCGTCGAGGACATTGAACTATCGGATTCCCGCTCACGACGGCGTTTCGTCATCGATTAAAGTTTGAACTTTGAAGCTTGGAGCACACAGCACCTGCGTCGTGAGGGTTTAATGTCAATAAACATTAATATTAATAATATATGGGCCTTTATAGATTGTGGGCTTGCCTTACAATTTAGTTTTTTTTTTAGCGGGATGAGTTAAATCAATTTTTATGTGTTAAATACTATTCAACTCGAGTCTACATAAAGTGTGCATGAGCGTCTTAATTAATGCTACCTAATACTCATTTTTTCTGTCTATTTCTGGAAATATAAAACTATTAAATTTTATAAGGTACCTAAATTGGCCGAGAACAAACACTAGCTCTACATGCGCCTCGACCAGAGAATTGAACACTCGCAATGGAGAAAAACCATAGAGCGCTGCAGGAAGAACGAAGAACAAAGCTTTTGGCGGAGAACACTGTGTCTATTTTGGTCATTTTGACTAAATTAGACTTATTTGAAAAACAAAATATTTTGGTGGATTGAGTCGAAAAACCTCTTACCATTTAGTAAAGTCTCGAAGTTTGCCCAAATATAAAAAGAAACATAAAACATATTTGGCACATGAATATCAAATCTCTCTATAATTAATACTAATTTTAACCCAAGGTGAATTTAAGTATTTAAGTTAACCCCCGAGCAACTGCCATTCTCAAAAATTATAAATATAAATATATATATATATATATATAAATATATATATATATATATCCCCTCAATATTTAAACATCTTACAATTCCAACCCCCCAATAAAAATCCTACCATTTTGTTCCCCCTTCAATCTCAATGCTAGATTTGCCCATTATTTTATCCATCGTATCATGAAAAGGTTAATTCAGGTCGATACTAGATGGAGAAGGTTTTTTCGGTCCAGTGCACCAAAATATTTTGCTTGCGACCAGGTCCATTTAGGTCAAAATGACCAAATATCACTAAACTACCGTCTTCGAATCATCTTCTTCATTGAAATGTCTTCTTCATTATTTGTCCAACATAGAAATCTCCAACCATCTTTCATGAAACCCAGTGGTCCTTCTTTGTATTTTCTTCCTTGATTCAACACGGCTGCAGCAGCGGCTAGAGTTATGACCCTTTCTTCATTGCATGACCAGGCTTCGACCACATCGGCGATGCAAGGATTTTGTTGAGAAACAACATTCTTATTATTGCCATAGTCTGCAGATTTCTTTGAACAAAATCATCTCCATAATCTTGTTCAATCCACCAAGAAGTTTTCTTAATCTTGAGATGTCTCAGCTGCATCATATTCCAGATTTCAAGTGATATATTACCTCTCGCAGCAGTAAAATCTTGTATGCGCTTCGTAAAATTTTGATAAAAAATCAATGTCTGCATATTCAAGAGTCTTGATATCGCCGAAGATAAACCCCAACGATATTTGAAATACATGAACCATAAATTCACGAGTTGTATAATTTTTTCTTGGAGTTCAGAAAATGACACTTAAATATATCAAATACATGAGATAATACGTTCACCGCTTGAGTCTAGCAGTGCATTTATTAAAATTAAGTGCACTGCTTGTGTTTGCGGTGCACGTATTCCAATACTTGCACTGCTAGACACAAGTAGTGCACGTTCATCATCACCTTAATATAAAACTAAAAGATGTGTGTTTTGATGCGTGCACCGCTAGAGTCTGCGGTGCATGTATCTCACGTGCACCGCTAGAGTCAAGTGGTGCACCTGCACCACTACCTTACTAAAAACTATTTTTTATAAGTGCAACATGAGTCGGTGCACATGCACCACCACCTTATATGTGGCTTATAATCTTGTAAGAGGTATACAAAGAAATCAAAGAAAATATTTTAACAGCGCATCACTTAATTTTGTTGCGGCATCCATTGACTATGGTGACGATCGACAGTGATGGTGGCATAGGTGGTGAAGTTTTGGAAGAAGATGAACATCGTAATCGTTTGAGGAAGAAGACGGTAGAAAAGACTATATAATAATGGGTAATTATGGAATGAGAACAGACTTATAAATAAAGGAATAAAAAATGGATTTATTTGAAAGAAGTTTTTTGGAAAGTGTATTTAGTTGGAAAAAAGATTTTTTTGATAGATTTAGTTGAAAAAATGTTTCAGAAAGTGATATTGATGTGCAATTTCCTCTTATGAAAACTTGCACTTATTAAGTCTCGAAACCTTATGAAAAGGGATGATATGTTTTTAAAGAAACTCTGATTTCATAGGTTTCGACGTTTTCAACTTTGTTTTACAAAATTAAAAACCATCTTGCCCCTATTTGACGGTCTCTATTTTTTTCGTAACTGGGTTTTGGTAAAATCTAAATCTTTTATGCTGTTTGTTGAACCGGAACCAAGGTCCCCACATGTTGTTTAATATAATATAAATGTTCTTATTAAATAATAGAATTTTGTTATACAGAACTCATTATAGGATCAATTCATGGGCACGGGAAAAAAAAAAGTATTTTTTTGAAATAATAAATTCAACATAAAATCAATTTTAAGTAAAAGGTAAAGCAAAAATAGCATACAATAATTGTTAGTACCATATTTCGAAGATGACAAAATAGAACAGATCGAACTAATAACATTGAAGGTGACAAAATAGACAGAACATAATGATATAATCGTGCTGACTAAACCAACCGAACTAAATAGTTATCAAGCTCTCTTATTCAATCAGACCGAAGCTTTGCTGCACTCCGACTAAGAAAGTAACGGCTATTTGAATAATGTACATGGCATAATCTTGTTTTGAGTTACTAGGGTTTTTTTTTTTTAAATATATATATATATATATAAATTATGGTGGCATGATGCAATTGATTTTATTAATGGGAAAATTGCATATTGGTGCTGTTTTCAGAAAGTTAATTCAAATAAGTCTGGTAAAAAATAATATTTACAAAAAAATACAGGTAGGAGAGAATTAAATTCACATAAGTTCACTTTTTAAAGAGTTGGTTTGCATAGGTATTTTTTAGTTCCCAAAATACCCTAAGTTATAAAAAACTCTAAACCTAATTCACATTAACTCTTTACGTCATTCAATTTCCCCCTCTGCACGTAAATCTCCAATTTTCCGGCGATTTTCAAATCATTATATTCATCATCAGCTTGTCGCTTCATCTCGTCGTCTCGATCTAAAAATTATTTGCTAAAATGTTATGCAAATGAAAAAATATGTTTGAATTGAAACATCTAAATTGTTCGTAGCATTTGGAAACCTTTTGAATCGAAGAAGACATCGGACTACTCTGCACATATAATTTCCGGATCTGCTCTGCGCATTCCATCATGTGTATGTATACTGTGTGTGTATGTGATTATAAATTTGAATATCGATGCTAAATTTTAGATAGCGAAAGTCTGTTGGTATGTTTTTTTTTAAAAAAAAAATTTATCGCATGGCTTTTGACTGATGCATATGTATGAAGAAGTAAGATATGCATTGGTGTCCGAGCTTATTTGTTCATTTCCAAATTTTACAGTCTGGCATCAAGATATTGCAACGAAGAAGATGACCCATAGAAAAAATAATTGGTGCACGAAAATTATAATAAGTAACCGGTGCACGAAAATATAACATTGGTGCACGAAATACATAAAAAGTAATTGGTGCAACGAAAATCATACAATGTAACCGGTGCACGAAATATAACCTTGGTGCACGAAAATCATAAAAAGTAACTGATGCACGAAAATGATAAAAAAGTAACTGGTGCACGAAAATATAACCTTGGTGCACGAAAATCATAAAAATAACTGTGCACAAAAATGATAAAAAGTAACCTGGTGCACGAAAATTATAAAAAGTAACTGATGCACGAAAATATAACCTTGGTGCACGAAAATACAACACTGATGCACGAAAATACAACACTGGTGCACGAAATTTGTGTTAATTAATGCACAAAATTTGCAAAAAACAAACTGTGCACGAAAAATAATAACTAGTGCACTAAATTAAATGGTTTGTGCATCACTTACTTAATTGTATGGTTCGTGCATCACCCACTTGCAATTATGATTCGTGCATCACATACTTTTTTCTATGTTTCGTGCATCAGTGACTGATTTTAATTTTCGTGCATTTATTACCGATTTTCAATTTCGTGCATCAGTAGCTGATTTTAATTTTCGTGCATCAATTACTGATTTTTCGTGCATTAGTTACTGATTTTCAATCTTTCGTGCACCAGTTACAATTCATAATTTTCGTGCACCAGTTATTTTTTATCTGAGTCATCTTCTTCGTTGCAAATTTCAGACTGTAAATTCTGAAAATGAGCAAAGAAGCACGGACACCAATGCATAATAACTAAAAATCCTCAAAAGACAACAAACAATATATATATATACTCTTACACACACAAACACATACCGAAATTGAAAAAAAAATCTGGAACGAAGTGATGAAACAGAAAATCGAAAAGATGAAGAGGAAAACCAACTGTAAGAAACCGTAACTAGCGAGAGAGATTTACGAGGAGATTTGAATCGCAGTGGTGAAAGGAAGAGATTTAACGAAGTGGTGAAAGGAAGAGATTTAACGAAGTGTTGTAACAGATTGAACATTTTTTAGATTGCCGCATTTTTCTTATTAAGGGCATTTTTTGTCATTTTAACTTAAAGTTGACTTAAATTATTGCAAGTTTTTTTCCTGGACTAGGATGAATAAAGTTTTACCATTGGGTACCGACCTGAACTTTCCCCTTTATTAATTATGGTGGAAATTAAAAGAGTAGATAAGAGGTGGGCTAGACCAAGATTTCCCAAATATTGTAAAATCTAAGTATGTGCAAGAAGCACTACAATTATGAAAAGCTAAAAGCTACCAACTAGAAATAGAACCAAAATTAAATCAAAATAAGACCAAGTGAATAAAATAAGTCTATTTCTCCTGGGTCCTCGTCCGAAGATTGTATGTCTTGGTGGTCGTCGGTGGTGCCGAAAGAGCCCGTGAAAGAACCTCCATCTCATCAACGTATTCTGAGTCAGTGCAATGGTGCTCCCTAGATTCCTAGTAATCGTTCTTAGCCATATATTTATCACTTAGACGTTGCATCAGTTCTGCATCATATTCAAACTCCTCATCTGGGACATGATTTTCATATGCCCTCTCAAGCCAATTTGAAACTGGGAATGGGAGTTCATCGTCATCGTCAACCCAATCACCCCATGGTTTTGATGCCGAATAAGGGATTTTAGGCTCTGATTTTGGAATTGCTTGATGCACCTCACGCTTAAAGAAACCGATTTTTTTTATTATTAACCCAATTTGATTAACGGTTGGGAAGACTGATGATGTGGTGGAGAAATTATACCACATCGGGTAAAATCATTGCCGAACAAGAAAGTGCTCGAACAGGAAAATACCCGAAGAGGATGATACTCTGCCCGGTCCCACGTGGTCAAACAGTGGCATAAGACCCGGTCATAGCGGTTAATTAACCCGCATTTTCCGGACATATTTTAAATAGAACATTCCATTAACAAAAGGAACCATTAATGGTGTTGGTTTGACCCACTATCCTTAAATGGGGATTAGTGGCCAAAGTGGGGGATTAATAACAAATGATGGGAGGAGTTAATGACTGAATTAAGGGGCTACTGGGTAGCCATTAAAGGAAAGGTTCTCGGCTATTAAAGGAGAGGTTCTCGGCTATTAAGAAAAGAAAAAGAAGCTCTCTCATTTTTGGCTATTCAATATTTTATGCTCATTCTCTTGTACAAAAGACATGTTAAAAATATCATCGTTATAGTGTAATTCTATACTGGACTAGGTCCCGTGGTTTTTCCCTTCGTTTTGAACGGTTTTCCACGTAAAAATTGTGGTGTCTTTCTTTTATTTTTCGCAAACACTTAAATCTATCGAACACGGAAAAAATCGGATCACATCAACTGAGATTCTAAATTTGCCGAAGAATTAGACACATTTGAGTCATTTTGAACACCAAATCGAGGTATCAAGGATGAAGTGGGGGTGCTAACCGAGAAGCGGTCTGGATTGCCCGGTCTGCTCGAGGGGCTACCCGTGCTGCCCGAGACCATTTCCCGAACTGCCATGGACTTCTAAAATATCACCCACCTTTTCGTGAACCAGAAACATTGGAAGGCCTGCCTGATTTAGAATTTGGGCTGCCCGAGATATGGTTAGGGTCGCCCGAAATATCCAGGTAACCTAAAATGTCTATTTTGAATTTGCAACATGAATTTTATGATTTTTGAATTTACATACTGATGTGATCCGTGATTTTTGAATATAAGGTAGAATAAGGTGTTAACGGAAAATAACGATAAACACACCAAGATTTTTTACGTGGAAAACCCTCAAATTGAGAGAAAAACCATGGGACCTAGTCCAGTATAAAACTTCACTATAAATGTTGATGATTTACAAGACTCTCTGGACACGAATAACAATCACTCAATGACTTACACGAATTTCTTAGAGAAATAACAGAAAAGACCGAACAGACCTAAATTTGCTCTCTTCGGAGTCTTTTTGCCCAGAAGAATCCAACACTTACTATGATGACCTTCGCGGGTATTTATAGGACTGTTCCCAGTGATTGGCTTGCGGGAGATCCAGAACACGATGTCCTCTGATCGTGGCTTAACTGGAGCCCAACGCGTCCGAGAAATCCGCGCCCCATTACTGCACGTTCATTCACGCCGGTTAATTTGTTAGTTACACCCGGGTCTTCCGCTAATCTTTGACCAGAAAACCGAGGAGGGTTAGCAACTGTTCGGTAAAACCCCTGCTCGGTGCTATCTGTTCGGTGCACTCTGTTCGGTATATGACTTGTTCGGCTCTTGAGGGGATTTTACCCGAGGAGGTCAATATGTCATATGACATCACCTCACCCCCCTAAAGTAAAGCAAGACGAGACTTTGAAGTCTTGTTTTATTGTCTTCGGGTAAAATCCTAAACTTAACCTGCTCGGGACATTTTTGCCGCCTTTTTTTCCCGCCCAAATATTTCAAATGCCGCGTGACGTTTCGTTTCCTGAGGCTTCTTTATAACCGTCCGTTCCCTTATTTTTGGACGGTGAAGATTAAATGACTGTTCACATGGTCCCCGCTATAAATACCCATCCTTTTTCTTCATTTGTCCTTACTTTGCTGCATTTTACTTCCGAGCTAGCACCAGACGATCGAACAACTTTCCCCAGCAGTCCTTTCTTAATCACCTAAGTATGGTTTCTTCCTCCGCCGACTCTTCATTGCAGGCGATAGAAATTTCAACGAGGGGGACGCTCTTAACCCCTCTCCTCAACCCTCTTCCTCTTCTTCTGATAGTGACAGAACTCTAAGCTCCTCTGCCGCGTCTGCTGCTCGTATACAGGAGCAGAGACTTGTTACAGAGCGAGATTTAGTTAAAGCCCGTGTTCCCTGGTTCGAGATCTTCGAGTCTGAGATCAAATTGACTCAGCACCTCATCAATATCCGAACTAAATGGGGGATTTCCGAGGGGACTGCTATTATTGCCCCCCCTTCTGGATCTCGTCCTCACTTACCCCCTAAGGGGTATTTTTCTTTTATATAGACCAGCTCCGAGGAGGCCTTCGTTTTCCTATCCCTCATTTCTTTATTGAAGTGGCCTCCTACTTCTGTGTTTCCCTTAGTCAACCAATAGTTATCGACTATTAGCAGGCTTTTTAATAGTACTGTCTTATCTGGGTTTTACCCCTACTCCTGAACTTTTTCACTGTTTTTTTCAACTGAACAAGAAAGAGATCGGACTCTTTTACTTTTCCTCCCGGACAGGGGTTGGCTTTCTTAAAAAATACCCGGCGTCCATAAAAAAACTGGAAAAACTCTTATTTTTTTGTTCGTCCGCTCCAACCTTGGGATTGCCCTATGGAGTGGAGGGAAAATCTTCCGAGGGGTAAGTCAATCAAGGGTCATCTTGAGGAGGAACCGTATTTGTCGGTTCGTCGTGCACTTGGCGATCAGTGTTTTAACTTGATGGAGCTGATTGACGACGGACTGCTATACTTGTTCCAGTTGAGCCCCAAGGGTGTATCCTTGAAAATGCCCCTCGGTGAGTGCTTTTCAAGCAATCTTCTTCGTTTTACTTTTGACTTATCATGTTCAGACTAATATTTCTCTGCTCTTTTCAGAAACAAAAATGATGAAGGCTAGGATGGCCGAGAAGCTGAAGGAGAAGTGCCAGAAAGGTCAAACTTCTAAGGCTGCTACAACTTCTGCCCCTCCTCCGTCCGTCGAGATTTTGACCCCTCCTGAGGAGAGGTCTTCTCCTGAGGGGACTCAAGTCCTTCATCGTCGGAAGAGGGCTACTCCCGAAGGTCCAAGTTCTTCGCCCCAAGCACCTCCCAATAAGAAAGCTTCTTCCTCCCTTATCCCTTCCGAACCTCGAGCCTCCTCTCAACCCGCCCCCGGCGTTTCTCGGCCTACCTCGAGATACCATGTCCCTTCGTGGACGTACTCCCCCACTGTTCCTCTACTGAAAAAACCCCCAAAGCCTCCCACTCCATTTTGTGCTACACCCCAAACTCAGCTGATCGAAAGTACCTCGGGGAACTGGCTTTCAGCAACTTGGTGAACGATTTCTCCTCCTCCTTTACTCAGGTAAATGCTTTCATCCTTTAATACGTTTCGCTTGTCTCTTTACAATACATTTGTTACTTTGACTTTATATATGCTCTGACGCAGGCCCACATGATGGCGGGTGAACTTCTCACTCGTTTTCATTCAGTTCGATTGGCTGATGGGCAGAACCAGAAGCGCATCAGACAATTAGAGGGATGGGGGAGGAGCTGAAGAAAACAGTGAGCATCCTGGAGGAGCGGCACTTGGCCCTGGTATCAGCTCGGGACAAGGCGGAGCAAGCCCTGGCAGAGGAGCGGACAAAATCCGCCGATCTGGAAGGTGCTAATTCTACTTTGTCAGAGCAGTATAAATCCCTGGCTGAGCAACATGCTAAAGAGAAATCTTCCATTACTGCCCGTGTGGAAGAACTCTGGCTCTTGAAGAAAACTGAGTTTTTGAAGTCTCCAGAGTACAGCAACATGGTGGCTGACCGTGCTTACAAGTACTTTGATCATGGCTTTGAAGCATGCGTCAACCAATTTGGATCTCAAGGCTATCCACACGAAGGAGCTTCAAAAGATTTCCTTGATGTTAGTGCTGCTCTGGAGAGCCTCCCCGAGGAGCTATTCAAGCCATAAGGTAGAACTTTTACCCTTTCTTGTACTTCTTCTTCGTTCATTAATGAAATCACTTACTTTTATTTCGGAACAAGCTTGCTGTCCCTAGGCAATTTTAGGTTTAAAAACGTGGACCAAACATCCCGATCCCACGAGTAAACAACTAAAATTCCGAACAAGCTCGCTACCCCGAGCACCAATACTTAGGCAAATTTAGGTTTAAAACGTGGACCAAACATCCCGATCCCACGAGTAAACGACTAAAATTCCGAACAAGCCCGCTACCCCGAGCACCAACACTTAGGCAATTTTAGGTTTAAAACGTGGACCAAACATCCCGATCCCACGAGTAAACGACTAAAATTCCGAACAAGCCCGCTACCCCGAGCACCAACACTTAGGCAATTTTAGGTTTAAAAAGTGGACCAAACATCCCGATCCCACGAGTAAACAACTAAAATTCCGAACAAGCTCGCTACCCCGAGCACCAACACTTAGGCAATTTTAGGTTTAAAACGTGGACCAAACATCCCGATCCCACGAGTAAACAACTAAAATTCCGAACAAGCCCGCTACCACGAGCACCAACACTTAGACAATTTTAGGTTTAAAACGTGGACCAAACATCCCGATCCCACGAGGTAAACGACTAAAATTCCGAACAAGCCCGCTACCCCGAGCACCAACACTTAGGCAATTTTAGGTTTAAAACGTGGACCAAACATCCCGATCCCACGAGTAAACGACTAAAATTCCGAACAAGCCCGCTACCCCGAGCACCAACACTTAGGCAATTTTAGGTTTAAAACGTGGACCAAACATCCCGATCCCACGAGTAAACGACTAAAATTCCGAACAAGCTCGCTACCCCGAGCACCAACACTTAGGCAATTTTAGGTTTAAAACGTGGACCAAACATCCCGATCCCACGAGTAAACAACTAAAATTCCGAACAAGCTCGCTACCCCGAGCACCAATACTTAGGCAATTTTAGGTTTAAAACGTGGACCAAACATCCCGATCCCACGAGTAAACGACTAAAATTCCGAACAAGCCCGCTACCCAGAGCACCAACACTTAGGCAATTTTAGGTTTAAAACGTGGACCAAACATCCCGATCCCACGAGTAAACGACTAAAATTCCGAACAAGCCCGCTACCCCGAGCACCAACACTTAGGCAATTTTAGGTTTAAAACGTGGACCAAACATCCCGATCCCACGAGTAAACGACTAAAATTCCGAACAAGCCCGCTACCCCGAGCACCAAGACTTAGGCAATTTTAGGTTTAAAACGTGGACCAAACATCCCGATCCCACGAGTAAACGACTAAAATTCCGAACAAGCTCGCTACCCCGAGCACCAACACTTAGGCAATTTTAGGTTTAAAACGTGGACCAAACATCCCGATCCCACGAGTAAACGACTAAAATTCCGAACAAGCCCGCTACCCCGAGCACCAAGACTTAGGCAATTTTAGGTTTAAACGTGGACCAAACATCCCGATCCCACGAGGTAAACGACTAAAATTCCGAACAAGCCCGCTACCCCGAGCACCAACACTTAGGCAATTTTAGGTTTAAAACGTGGACCAAACATCCCGATCCCACGAGTAAACGACTAAAATTCCGAACAAGCTCGCTACCCCGAGCACCAAGACTTAGGCAATTTTAGGTTTAAAACGTGGACCAAACATCCCGATCCCACGAGTAAACGACTAAATTCCGAACAAGCCCGCTACCCCGGAGCACCAACACTTAGGCAATTTTAGGTTTAAAACGTGGACCAAACATCCCGATCCCACGAGTAAACGACTAAAATTCCGAACAAGCCCGCTACCCCGAGCACCAACACTTAGGCAATTTTAGGTTTAAAACGTGGACCAAACATCCCGATCCACGAGGTAAACGACTAAAAAGGCAATTTTAGGTTTAAACGTGGACCAAACATCCCGATCCCACGAGTAAACGACTAAAATTCCGAACAAGCTCGCTACCCCGAGCACCAACACTTAGGCAATTTTAGGGTTTAAAACGTGGACCAAACATCCCGATCCCACGAGGTAAACGACTAAAATTCCGAACAAGCCCGCTACCCCGAGCACCAACACTTAGGCAATTTTAGGTTTAAAACGTGGACCAAACATCCCGATCCCACGAGTAAACGACTAAAATTCCGAACAAGCCCGCTACCCCGAGCACCAACACTTAGGCAATTTTAGGTTTAAAACGTGGACCAAACATCCCGATCCCACGAGTAAACGACTAAAATTCCGAACAAGCCCGCTACCCCGAGCACCAACACTTAGGCAATTTTAGGTTTAAAACGTGGACCAAACATCCCGATCCCACGAGTAAACGACTAAAATTCCGAACAAGCTCGCTACCCCGAGCACCAACACTTAGGCAATTTTAGGTTTAAAACGTGGACCAAACATCCCGATCCCACGAGTAAACAACTAAAATTCCGAACAAGCTCGCTACCCCGAGCACCAACACTTAGGCAATTTTAGGTTTAAAACGTGGACCAAACATCCCGATCCCACGAGTAAACAACTAAAATTCCGAACAAGCGCGCTGCCCCGAGCACCAACACTTAGGCAATTTTAGGTTTAAAACGTGGACCAAACATCCCGATCCCACGAGTAAACGACTAAAATTCCGAACAAGCCCGCTACCCCGAGCACCAACACTTAGGCAATTTTAGGTTTAAAACGTGGACCAAACATCCCGTTCCCACGAGTAAACGACTAAAATTTCGAACAAGCTCGCTACCCCGAGCACCAACACTTAGGCAATTTTAGGTTTAAAACGTGGACCAAACATCCCGATCCCACAAGTAAACAACTAAAATTCCGAACAAGCTCGCTACCCCGAGCACCAACACTTAGGCAATTTTAGGTTTAAAACGTGGACCAAACATCTCAATCCCACGAGTAAACAACTAAAATTCCGAACAAGCTCGCTACCCCAAGCACCAAGACTTAGGCAATTTTAGGTTTAAAACGTGGACCAAACATCCCGATCCCACGAGTAAACAACTAAAATTCCGAACAAGCGCGCTATCCCGAGCACCAATACTTAGGCAAATTTAGGTTTAAAACGTGGACCAAACATCCCGATCCCACGAAATAAACGACTAAAATTCCGAACAAGCCCGCTACCCCGAGCACCAACACTTAGGCAATTTTAGGTTTAAAACGTGGACCAAACATCCCGATCCCACGAGTAAACGACTAAAATTCCGAACAAGCCCGCTACCCCGAGCACCAACACTTAGGCAATTTTAGGTTTAAAAAGTGGACCAAACATCCCGATCCCACGAGTAAACAACTAAAATTCCGAACAAGCTCGCTACCCCGAGCACCAACCTTAGGCAATTTTAGGTGTAAAACGTGGACCAAACATCCCGATCCCACGAGTAAACGACTAAAATTCCGAACAAGCCCGCTACCCCGAGCACCAAGACTTAGGAAATTTTAGGTTTAAAACGTGGACCAAACATCCCGATCCCACGAGTAAACGACTAAAATTCCGAACAAGCCCGCTACCCCGAGCACCAACACTTAGGCAATTTTAGGTTTAAAACGTGGACCAAACATCCCGATCCCACGAGTAAACGACTAAAATTCCGAACAAGCTCGTTACCCCGAGCATCAACACTTAGGCAATTTTAGGTTTAAAACGTGGACCAAACATCCGATCCCACGAGTAAACAACTAAAATTCCGAACACGCTCGCTACCCCGAGCACCAACACTTAGGCAATTTTAGGTTTAAAACGTGGACCAAACATCCCGATCCCACGAGTAAACCAATGATAATTTAATGTTTAGACGTGGACCAAACATCCCGATCCCACGAATAAACCGATGATAATTTAATGTTTAGACGTGGACCAAACATCCCGATCCCACGAATAAACCGTTGATAATTTAATGTTTAGACGTGGACAAACATCCCGATCCCACGAATAAACGGATGATAATTTAATGTTTAGACGTGGACCAAACATCCCGATCCCACGAATTAAACCGATGATAATTTCGAACAAGCTCGATGAATCAAATATTTTCATTTTATTACTGCTGAATTCATAAAATAATAGAAAAAACTAAAAAAGAAAGATTACATAAAATATTTCTTCAAGTTATGAATGTTCCAAGGTCTTACCAACTTCCGACCTTCATGATCCTCCAGCCTGTAGGCTCCTCTTCCGACCACTTCCTTGATTTTGTAAGGGTCTTCCCATTTGGGTGCTAACTTTTTTACCTCACCAGCAGGATTTGTTCTCCGTAACACTAAATCCCCGACTTGAAATGCTCTTGGTCGAACCCTTCGGTTATAGGCATTGGTAATCCTTACTTTGTATAGCTCTACTCTTGCTGCAGCTTGTTCTCTTAGCTGATCAACCTCATCTAACTCTTGCATTCTTTTACCCTCGTTCCGCTCTGGATCATAACATTGTACGCGGAGAGATTCAACCCCAATTTCCGCTGGAATGAGGGCCTCCGAACCGTATACCAGACTATACGGAGTTTCCCCTGTAGATACCCGAGGCGTTGTTCGGTAAGCCCACAAGACTCCAGGTAGTTCATTTACCCATTCTCCTCGGGCCCCTTCCAACTTTGTCTTAATCCCCTGTAATAGAATACGGTTAATAACTTCGACTTGCCCATTTGACTGTGGATAGGCCACTGACGTGAATACTTGCTTGATTTTCATATTCTCACACCATCCTTGTAGTTTCTTTCCCTGAAATTGTCTTCCATTATCCGAAATAATTCTTCTCGGTATTCCGAACCGACACACTACGCTTCTCCATAAGAATCTGATAATTTCCTCCTCAGTTATTTTGGCTAGAGGCTCAGCTTCCACCCATTTAGTAAAGTACTCCATTGCTACTAGAAGGAATTTTCTTTGCCCCGTGGCAAGAGGAAAAGGTCCGACGATGTCTATCCCCCATTGATCGAAGGGACATGAAGTAACACTGCTATTTAGGACCTCTGCAGGTATATGAGATAAATTTGCATGTTTCTGGCAATTGTTACATTTTTTAACAATTTCTTCGGCACTTTCTCTCATACTGGGCCAATAGTATCCTGCCCGAAGGGCTTTATGATATAACATATTACTTCCCGAATGATTCCCACAACAGCCTTCGTGAATTTCTTTTAGCAAATGTTCACCTTCTTGTACTGATGTGCATTGTAAGAAGGGAACTGAAAATCCCTTTTTGAATAACTTATCTTCTGCTAACACAAAACCCTCTCCATTCTCTTCACCCGAGCAGCCTCCTTCGGATCCAATGGCAACACCCTATTTTTCAAGAATTTAACGATATGCTCTCGCCAATCGGATATGATGCAAGGCTCCAAACTCATTATACGGTTGATAGCTATGTGCGAGACCAAAAGATCTTGTACCAGCACTTTCCTGTTCTTCCACTCATGAATAGAACTGGCTAATTTTGCGAGTGCATCTGCTCGGTTGTTATCTTCTCGAGGTATTTGCTTCAATTCCACTTCCTGGAACTGGGTCATTAATGCTTGAGCCTTCTCCACATATTTTTTTCAACTTTTCTTCTTTCACCTTGTACACCCCATTTACATGCTGAACAACCAGCATTGAATCCATGAACACTTTCACTTTCCGAGCTCCGGCGTCTAATGCTACTCGTAAACCTGAGAGAAGAGCTTCGAATTCAGCTTCATTGTTTGAAGAATGAAAACCGAACTGAATAGCTATGGCAATTTCCTCTCTTTCTGGGCTGATAAGTATAATTTCTGCGCCGCTTCCTATTTGAGTAGATGATCCATCTATAAATAAGCTCCAATCTTTTTCTTCGCGAGTATGGGTCACTTCAACCAAGAAATCTGATAAGGCCTGAGCTTTGATGGTAGTCCGAGGCTGATAAGAAATATCGAACTCACTCAATTCTGTTGCCCATTTCACCATCCTTCCTGAAATTTTAGCTTTTGACAAGAGCCTTCCTAAGGGAGTACTCGTTACCACCATGATAGGGTGAGATAGAAAATACGGTCGAAGCCTTCTTGCCGTGATCACGAGAGCCAAAGCTAATTTTTCAATTTCAGGGTATCTCTGTTCGGCTCCTTGCAAAGCTCGACTGACATAATATACCGGTTGCTGCTGCCCTAATTTCTCTTGAATTAACACCGAGCTGACAACTTCCTCGGTTACCGATAAGTAGACGAGGAGGGTCTCGTTGTGCTCGGGTTTATTCATTAAGGGTAACTGAGCTAGATATTCTTTCAAGTCTTCGAAAACTTTCTGACATTGATCATCCCACTTAAACTGCATTCATCGCCTTAATGCTTTAAAGAAAGGCAAACTCCTATCAGCCGATCGAGATATGAATCGACTAAGCGCTGCTATTCTTCCTGCTAACCTTTGTACTTCGTTCAAGGTCCGAGGAGGGTTCATTTCTTGGATTGCTCGGATTTTCTCAAGGTTAGCTTCCACACCTCTCTCTGTCACCATGTACCCCAAGAATTTTCCACTATGAATTCCGAAGGTACATTTGGCTGAATTTAACTTCATGCCAAATCTTCTCAAAGTGGCAAAGACTTCCTCCATATCTTCTATCAGATTTTGGGCCTTCTTGCTTTTGATCAGGACGTCATCAACATAAACCTCCACGTTCCGTCCTATTTGATCTCTGAACATCTTATCCATCAGTCTCTGATAAGTAGCCCCAGCATTTTTCAATCCGAAGGGCATGACGACATAACAAAAAGTTCCTCCCGCTGTGACAAAGCTAACCTTGGACTGATCCTCGCGGGCTAAGGGGATTTGATGATATCCCTGATAAGCATCCATAAGACATAACAGCTCATGTCCCGCAGTAGAATCCACTAATTGATCAATCCTTGGCAATGGATAACAATCTTTGGGACACGCTTTGTTCACGTCCCGAAAATCTACACACATCCTCCACTTGTCTCCTGTTTTAGGTACGAGAACCACATTTGAGAGCCATGTAGGGAAACTAATCTCTCGTATATGACCTGCCTTCTGATCGCTTTTATTTTAAACAGTTATTTTCAGTGTAGCGATTTATGTACCGCAAGTGCACGGTGTCAAGTTTTAGTATAATGGTTTAAGAGTAAGGAGTGTCGTACCCACAGGGACTAGTAGCAATTACCACGTTCGATTAGAATTACTATATTTAACCTACGATTATGGAATGATTATTAAACTAAATTGACTTAAGCACAAAAATCAACCTAAACAGCAGTGATGAATAATTGAAGAGAATTTATAAACGAATTATCAAGACGTCGGTTCACCCATGTAATCCCCCAAAAGTTGTCTATTAATTAAGATTCAATGTTCTATGTTCTAGGGTGACGAGTTTTCCTATTTCATTCGTTATACCTTGGTCCGGTTATAACAAGTCTAGCATTAACCTACAATAAATCACTCCCGTGTCTTTATTGAATGATTAATACCGAAAAACGCTTTGTGAAAACTACTAGCCTTCGATTTTGGTAAATCTATTGCTATCACACGTGTGCTAGATTTTACTTGGTCCGTCTCAACCTAAAACCCACGGCCTAATTTACTACGTCGTATCGTAATCTCCTATGGTCAATTCAATTACGATTACCAATATCATGCAAAAGGTAGCTAATCTTTTACAAGCATTAACAACATAAATTATGCGCAAAGATCATAGAAATTAAATCGAAACCGTTAATTAACTCAAGGGTTCAAACATGGGATCCCCTATGTCTTGACAAAGAATTTAGCCAACAACCATAATCAAATTATAATGCATAACATGTCTTTAAACAAATTCAACATCAAAATCTGATATAAAAATTAATAAGTTCAGAAATACTAAGATAACGAGGATGTCGCTCCGTGCGTCGCTCCGTTCTTTCGTTCCTTGCGTTGCTCTTGCTCTTCAATGAATTGTGGTGGTGCTTTGTATGGAGGAGAGGCTGCTAGGTTTGTGTAAAAGTGGGCAAAAGTCCCCCAAAACGTCATAAAATCTTCTATATATAATGTGGAGGAGTTTTGCAAAGTTTGGACACAAAATCACCAAGTAGGAAACAAAATCTCGATTTTTCAGGGTTTGGCGATCGATCTTCGTCATTTGGCGATCGATCGCGGAAACATTCTGGATGGTGGCGATCGATCTTCGTTATTGGCGATCGATCGCGGACCTCAAATCTCCATTCTTGCGATTTGGTCCCTGCTTTTCCAGATTTGCTCAGTTTGGTCCTTTTTCAGCATTTTTAAGCCCATTTCATCCACTTTTATGCATTTGGACCTAGATTCCTGACATATACAAATATATACCAAAACGTGTAATATTTTCTAGGAATCACTACAAAAACACCCCTAATCATATATCAAATTAAGTGTAAAAATCACACTTATCAACTCCCCCAAACTTAAGCTTGATCGTCTCGAGCAAGAAATGAAATCAAACAGTAGAGTTCAATATTAAAGAGTCAAGTAAACCACTTTGTAGTCAATCATGTAACTCAGATATCTCACTTACAGACGAACAAGAATCAATCAGAAAGTTTAACAAGTTGTTTTTCTCTTAGATCAAGCAACACGTCGCCAACTGAGAACGTGCGTGTGTGCTATTGTCACTTTCAAGTTTCATGCAATTTCATAGATCAAATCATGCTAGTCAATGAAAAGTAAGATTATCATTGAGCACCTCAAAATCCTATTTTCAAACACTTCTCCACTAATGTAGTCACTCCCTAGACTTGGATCACTAGGTCTTTTTAAGCTTGTAGCGTTAGGCCTAGGTGTTTGGCTTCAAAGAAAGGATAGGATAGCACAAAGAAGAGAGTATAATCATGTAAAATTCAATTTTTTTAGCACAACTTGAGCTTCTCTTCTTTTTCTTGTAGCCTTGGCCACTTTGGGTCTTAATTAGATATATATATATTTTTTTTCAAGGCTTTATCTATCTTTTTTCTTTTCTCATTTATCAAATTTTTTTTTTCAATAATAAGCTCATCCAAATGTAGCAATTCATGTGCATCCAATGAGAATCATTATACTCCCTTTAGGTAAGGATAATTTTTTTCATTTAGGCTCATAAAGGTGTGTATAATGAGTTTGCCAAAAAAATTGTTGAATGGGGGCTAATTTCCATTCTTATTCATTTAAGCTCAAAGGGGGACACTATAGATTGATAAATACATGGTAAGCTTGAAAGGCTCAAACGGTCCAATGATCGCCTAGATCATTTCCAAGTCGAGTTTATAACTATAAAATTTCGCCTCAAAGTGTCATCATCAAATAGTTTCTAAGGTACTCTAAGATGCTCAAAAACAATTCATTAAGTTCACAAAAACTTTTCACTACTACAAGTGCAATTCACAAGATTGTTACTCAAATGTGCTCAAAATATTCCTCATCTTTGACATGCTACTCAAAACAAGATATTCACAAACAAGTCTTACAATCATCAAAACTCAAGTTGACATGCATAGTGAGACTAATATCATCATTGAATAGAGACCACTACTATGATTTATTCTTATCTTACTAGTTGAACTCATTTTCAAGAAAATTTTTTTGTTGGTGCTCCATAAACGATCAATTTCCAAATAAGAAGCATGACACAGTAATGCACTCCCCCAAACTTAATTCATGCATTGTCCTCAATGTATTAGGCATGGAAAATAGGACAAAACATTTACCGTTGGCAACGATCGTCAGTGATCGTTGTCCAATTCCTCATCAGCTCATGGGGCATAGTGTTGGAACACGTCACATCACGCATGGAGTCTCGCCAAAAAAAAAAAACAAATAACAAAAACAAAACAAACCAAACCAAAATAAACAAAAACAAAGCAAAGGGTTAAGAAAGAGTTCTTGATTTATAGTCCCAAGCTGGACTTACCACCACATTTTCTCAAAGGTTGGGATGGTGTGTGGAGCATGAATCTCCGTAATCAACTGGGTAATGCCTCAACCTCTCATCATTAATGACATAAGTGCCTAGAATAGGATCACTTACCTTAATGGCTCCATGCGGGTATATCTTGGTAACAGTGAATGGTCCAACCCATGAAGCCTTTCGCTTGCTTTGGAGAATGCGAGGTGGTGGTGCTTTATGCAATTGGACTGTCTCTCCCTTCATAAACGTCCTTTTTATCTTTTTGCTTCTTCGCCTTCCTTGGCTTCACCATGTCATGGCTCTTGCCTTCTTCAGTCTCTAGTTTGGTCTTCACCTTCACTTTATCAGTATCTTGCACCACATCATCAGGCAAAATATTAATATTATCAATAATAAAACATGTGTGTGTGTTTTGTGCACGTGGTGAAGTTTGAAACATAGTAAAGGTAACATGATCCTCTCCTACACGGAGGATCAACTTCCCTTCTTCAACATCGATAATAGCTCTTCCAGTAGCTAGGAATGGGCGCCCCAAGATCAATGGCATACTCGCGTCCTCCTCAATATCCAACACTAGAAAATCCACCGGGAAAGTGAATTGATCTATCTTGACTGGAACATCCTCGACGATTCCTAGTGGGTAGGTGATAGACTTGTCCGCCATTTGCAACACCACCCTTGTGGTCTTCGGCTCTCCCAGTCCAAGTCGCCTAAAAACAGACAAAGGCATTAAGTTCACACTAGCACCCAAATCACATAATGATTTAATGGAAGAAATAGGCCCAATAGTGCAAGGAATAGAGAAACTCCCTGGATCTTTTAACTTGGTAGCCGATTTCTTTTGCACAATAGCACTACATTCCTCAGTCAAAAAGACAGTCTCGTGCTCTCCCAATTTCTGCTTCTTAGACAACATCTTCTTTAAGAATTTAGCATAATTTGGCATTTCTCGTAAGGCATCAATAAATGGTATATCTATATGCAAATTCTTAAGCATGTCTAAAAATTTGGCAAAGTTTGAATCAACCTTTGCCCTATTAACTGCTGCAGGGAATGGGAGCTGAATGTGTACCTTTTCTTGTGGTGTGATAGGTATAGTGTCTCTAGTGGACTTACTCTTGTTGCGTGGCTGCTCCTTCTCCTCTTGCTTAATAGCAATCTTTTCAGTCTCCTTCTCATCACCAAGTTCTTTTCCACACCTTAGGGTCACGGCATTGGCTTGCTCCCTTGGATTCTTCTCTGTGTCACTCGGTAGAGTTCCTTGTGCTCTCCCAGCCAAGATAGTTGCCAACTGCCCTACTTGAAGCTCCAAGCTTTTGATAGACGAATCTTGTTTATTCATCCTTGTTTCAGTTGAGGATATGAACTTGGTCAATAGCTCCTCCATGCTCGGCTGTGGTAGATAACCCTGTGGTGGTTGCGGTTGATACCTCAACCCCGTATTGTATGGATATGGGCAGGGGTTGTTTTGCGGCCGGTTTCCTACATAATGCACAGCTTCATTAGTATGAACGAATGGGTTACCTGTTTGGCATTCAATGCTTGGATGATTTCCTCCACATAGGTCACAAGTAATCCCTTGAGCTTTCATCCCTGTCGTGCTCATGCTATCTAGTCTTTTGTTCAATGCCTCAATTTGAGCGGCCAACGCAGTAACTTCGCTCACTTGATGAACTCCAGCTTGCTTCTTTGGCACGTTCCTCTCGGACTGCCATTGACAGCTATTAGCAGCCATCTCCTCCAACAGTGTATAGGCCTCCTCTGGCGTCTTTCTCATCACAGTACCTCCTGATGCTGCGTCAATCATAGAACGGTTATCAGAAAATAAACCGTTATAGAAAGTTTGTACCTGCAGCCAGATGGGAAGGCCATGGTGTGGGCATCTCCTCAGTAAGTCCTTGAAGCGCTCCCATGCTTCATACAGTGTTTCAGGATCATGTTGCGCAAATGTAGTGATATCATTTCGCATCTTAGCAGTCTTTGATGGTGGGAAGTATTTTGACATGAAAGCTTGCACCATCCCATCCCAAGTGGTAATTGATCCTGTAGGCAAAGAATGCAGCCAAGATTTAGCTTTATTATTTAAAGAGAAAGGGAACAGTCGTAACCTGATGGCATCATCAGTGACGCCATTATGCTTGAAGGTGTCGCAAATTTCCAAGAAATTCGCTATGTGAGTGTTGGGATCATCAGTGGTCGCTCCCCCAAACTGCACCGAGTGCTGGATCATTTGTATGATTGCAGGCTTGATTTCAAAGTTGTTCGCCTGTATGCTTGGTCTAGTGATACTAGACAATGACCCATGGAACGAGGGATGAGCGTAATCCATGAGGGATCTTCTATTTGGCACCTCTTCGTTCCGTCTTTCATCTCTTCCACCTCCTCCTGCATTGTTTTCAGCCATTGTTCGAACTTCTCTAGTCTTCTAAGAAGAGTTCTTTCAATTTCAGGGTCAAAAGGCTCAAGTGCCGGTTGTTCACTCCTTAGCATGCACTAGGGGAGTAATAACCTACAAAATTCCAACCAAAGAGAATGCAATAGTAGAATAGTAGATAGGAAAAGAGAGAAGAAAAAAAATCAAAAACAACAAAAAGAAAATGGCTAAATTACAGTCAACTAATCTAGTATGATATTACTTAAACTAATCCCCGGCAACGGCGCCAAAAACTTGATCGCTTTTATTTTAAACAGTTATTTTCAGTGTAGCGATTTATGTACCGCAAGTGCACGGTGTCAAGTTTTAGTATAATGGTTTAAGAGTAAGGAGTGTCGTACCCACAGGACTAGTAGCAATTACCAACGTTCGATTAGAATTACTATATTTAACCTACGATTATGGAATGATTATTAAACTAAATTGACTTAAGCACAAAAAATCACCTAAACAGCAGTGATGAATAATTGAAGAGAATTTATAAACGAATTATCAAGACGTCGGTTCACCCATGTAATCCCCAAAAGTTGTCTATTAATTAAGATTCAATGTTCTATGTTCTAGGGTGACGAGTTTTCCTATTTCATTCGTTATACCTTGGTCCGGTTATAACAAGTCTAGCATTAACCTACAATAAATCACTCCCGTGTCTTTATTGAATGATTAATACCGAAAAACGCTTTGTGAAAACTACTAGCCTTCGATTTTGGTAAATCTATTGCTATCACACGTGTGCTAGATTTTACTTGGTCCGTCTCAACCTAAAACCCACGGCCTAATTTACTTACGTCGTATCGTAATCTCCTATGGTCAATTCAATTACGATTACCAATATCATGCAAAAGGTAGCTAATCTTTTACAAGCATTAACAACATAAATTATGCGCAAAGATCATAGAAATTAAATCGAAACCGTTAATTAACTCAAGGGTTCAAACATGGGATCCCCTATGTCTTGACAAAGAATTTAGCCAACAACCATAATCAAATTATAATGCATAAACATGTCTTTAAAACAAATTCAACATCAAAATCTGATATAAAAATTAATAAGTTCAGAAATACTAAGATAACGAGGATGTCGCTCCGTGCGTCGCTCCGTTCTTTCGTTCCTTGCGTTGCTCTTGCTCTTCAATGAATTGTGGTGGTGCTTTGTATGGAGGAGAGGCTGCTAGGTTTGTGTAAAAGTGGGCAAAAGTCCCCCAAAACGTCATAAAATCTTCTATATATAATGTGGAGGAGTTTTGCAAAGTTTGGACACAAAATCACCAAGTAGGAAACAAAATCTCGATTTTTCAGGGTTTGGCGATCGATCTTCGTCATTTGGCGATCGATCGCGGAAACATTCTGGATGGTGGCGATCGATCTTCGTTATTGGCGATCGATCGCGGACCTCAAATCTCCATTCTTGCGATTTGGTCCCTGCTTTTCCAGATTTGCTCAGTTTGGTCCTTTTTCAGCATTTTTAAGCCCATTTCATCCACTTTTATGCATTTGGACCTAGATTCCTGACATATACAAATATATACCAAAACGTGTAATATTTTCTAGGAATCACTACAAAAACACCCCCTAATCATATATCAAATTAAGTGTAAAAATCACACTTATCACCTTCAACAACTCCTCTACTTGTTTAGCTATGACGGTATCCTTCTCGGGTCCGAAATTCCTTCTCTTCTGCTTAATTGCCCGAGCACCCGGGTCAAACATTTAGATGATGCTCAGCAATCTCAGGTTTTACCCCAATTAACTCAGAGGTATTCCAAGCGAACACATCCACGTTATCTTTTAAGCACTCAATCACCCTTTTCCTCAATTCGGGATCCAACTTGGACCCAATGCGAGTAGTTTTCGCCGGGTGACCTAACTCGATACTCATAAATTCCTCCTCGGGGACTATCCGCTCCTCCGCCTCAGGCTGTCCAAGTTTCCTCTTATTATTTCCTCGCTCCCCTTCTTCTCTATTATTTCCCTTGTCTTGCTTTAACTCTTGCACATAACATTTTCTTGATGAACTCTGACTTCTTCTTACTTGTCCCACTTCCTCTCCTACTGGGAATTTTTGTTGGGATATGCCCCAAGACAAGTCATTAGATGATTGTTTAAGACATACAATGTTTATGGTTTTATGAATGGCAATTCATTATTATATATTATTCTTTTAACTGTGCATTGTGAATTAATATATATGTTAATGTCCTTAGAATAATATTGTATTATTCTTAAAGATGTCCCTAGTCAAGTATTATCATGAATAGGGATAATGATAATACGTAGAGACTAGTATATGTTGATCGATGAATTGTTCATTGATATGAGATATCAAATCAACATATGGGTACATGTTAGAGAACGATGTACTGGACAGACCCACCATGAGAATGCAACATGGATAGTTATATGATCGTCATATGCAATTCTCATAGTGATGATAATGTATGAAATCCTTACGACTTGTGATCATCAGAGATCCCAACATAAGGAGTTATGTATCTTGATATCGTCAAACGTTACCCGTAACAGGGTAATCTATAAAGGCGACTATTGGATACACTACGAATTATGTAGAGGGATGTTGACTGATCGAGATAGGATTTGTCCCTCCTATATAACAGGAGATGTGTTTGGCCCTTGATCAAGTGAGAACTAAAATGCATGGCCATGCTCGAATGAGTCGATATGAGATATCGAGCTTATTCGTTTATTCTAGTTCTACTTGGGATCAAGAAATAAGATTGGATATACGAGTATGACTATTCCATGACTCGTGTTCAATCCTAACACAAAGGACAAAGGGATTAAGTTACATGATTAATATTATCACAAGTTCTAAAGGTTATGTCGAGTCATTGACATTCTTGTAATTTGGGTAGCATTGATGTGTTGCTAGATACCGCTCAATGCTTGAGACATAAAATGAGATTTTATGTCACTGCCAACATTACAAGATCCTATCGGGTCGCACAAAAGATTAAATCGAGAAGGGAAATTAAATTCATGGGATGAATTAAATAATTAAGAGGAGTCTTAATTAATAATCATAATGATTAATTAAATCATGGGCTTAAGCCCATGAGGCTTTATGAAAGCCTTTAATTAATTATATAAAATATGATTGCAAGGTGTTTAATTAGCAAGACAAACTTCATAACACAAAAACCCTACACAAGCTAATAGCTCTCGGCCGCATCACTTGAACTCTCGGCCTCCTTCAAAGTCGTGAGGTTCTTGGTGGTTTTCGAGCCATCTTTCGATTGTGACTCGAGTTAGCTTCGTGTATCGGTTTAATAACTTGTCTAGCAACTTGTTATTAAACCATCCCTTCACCCGATTTGATCGTGTGGATACCGTAGAGGCAAGACCTTGGAGGTGTTGCTTGTGACTCGGAGTTCGTTGGACGTGCTGCTCCGTGGATTCTGCTTCAAACACGCTACAAGGGTGAGAACCTTCGTATTCCTTAATCCGATATGATAACCTATGTATAGATCTGCTGGTTTGTAATCCTAAAATTTTATTCCGCTGCGTTGTATGCTCTAAGGATTACTAACAGTGGTATCAGAGCCGTGTACAAGGCTCATATCGGATTTATGTGATTAAATTGTGTTAATCATAGTAGAATTTATATTGCATGCTTATTAAAACTGTTTAATTCATATATGATATGAAATAAATATTTAGTTTTTGAAAATCATCGTAATAATTGTATTTGATATAATAGGCGAATAATTGTATACGATACACGAAAGCGTAAAATCGAGGTGTTGGCTCAAGGTGGTTCGACCACTTCATGACTTGACCCTCGGGCCGCCGCTAGTGAGCTAGGGTTCGGACCCTTGGCTCATGCATGGGGCCGCGCCACTTCCAAGAGGCTAGGGTTTTGAACCCTAGTCACATAAGCTACTCGGCCGCCGCTTGGGCTAGGGTTTATCGAACCCTTGGCTCGAGATGGTTAAGCCGTCACCGTCATGGACCGTCCATGGTTGGACCGTGGCTTGTGGCTCATGGATTTCGGTGTTTCGAGCAAGTTGGCTCGATGAAAAACCAACATGGTGCAAGGCGGCTAGGGTTTGAACCCAGCGGCGCGCCACCCATGCCATCGGCTCGGACCATGTCGTGGCTAGGGTTTCGAACCCTAGGCCCTTAATTGGTCCACCCGGGTGCATGGTGGTTCGAACCATGGTGGTTCGTAGCTAGTCGCATTAAGTTCGTGGCATGTGATGTCCCGAGCGTACGATAATTTTTCAAAAATTATTTTACAGTTTTAATTTGAATTAAATTTAAAATGTTTAGAATTTAATTAATTAATGAATGTTAATGCATGCTTATGTGTTGTTTGAGCATGGTGCGTGGTTATAGCCCTTTGACCTATTAGATAGGATTTGTGGATGTTTGTAATTTATAATACGACCTTGCGTGTCGTGCCTTTCTCTATTTAATTCTAAATGTAATCCCTCCCCTATGTTCCCCTCGAATGTGAATCGAGAATTCTATATCTTGTAAAATAGTGTAGTTTATTTTTATGGTGATCATGAAGATGGAGCATCGTGCCGGGATGAGGAGGCCATTCACAAATTGGAGCCAAAGGAAGGTGCTTGTGAAGTTACCTTAGGTTGACTCATAGGATTTTCTCATTGGCTGAGAAAATCATTAGTAGGGGCTATAAACCATGTCACGTTTAATTATGTATGTTGATGCATGATTATCTTATGTTTTAGTTGATAATAGTATTACACATATATGTAGATATGTATACAACTATATGTAGTGGACATATTTTAAATTATCAAATTAATCATGAGATCAATAAATCCCTCTAAAATATTAAGTTTTAGATGCCTTCCAAAATTAAAAGTACTCGTCAATAACTTCGATTGTACATGTGTGGGTTTTGCCAAAGCAAAGCACCGTGGCAATCTTAGTAAGGCGCGAAAGGATAAAAGTGAATATCCGTTATACTTTAATTGGGTACGACTTAACTAGGTTATCTCAATAGGATTGGGAACCTAGAGCATGGGCTGGATTATAATTCATTTGATGAATTGAACAAAGTGTTTGTTCGTCCAACTATCCAAGAATTAAATGTGATATAATTGACAAAGTGTTGTCTACCTAAATACCGAGTCTTGGGCGATTAGCCAAAGCTAACTCAAGATTAGGCGAAATATGGATCTTGGCCACTAAAGGTTTCGAGGGTTGATATTTTTTCAAACAAATAGTGGAGTATCATTTAATATAAGACATGTTAAATGATTTAAAATCATAAACTTATTTTGCATATTTATATTGTAATATCCATGGCAACTAACAACGTTACTACCCTAGCACTTTATCACTGCGATCGGTCCTTGAGAAG
>CAJQUN010002270.1:0-29521 GCA_907163345.1 Haberlea rhodopensis | reverse complement strand
GTGAAACGGCCCCTTTGAACCTCGATTCCAAAATCCCGACATTTTTCCAAAATTTTGAAAAAACTAAATCCTTCGGGTGGCGATCGATCGCCACCTTTATCGCGATCGATCGCCACACTCCAGTGGCCAACCAGCGCCAATCCTCGCGATCGATCGCCAATCCTCGCGATCGATCGCCCACCCGCTCGCGATCGATCGTCGAGACCTCGAGATCGATCGCCAGCACTGTTCATCGCCTTCAAAAATTGGACGGCACGTCGCGATCGATCGCCACCTGCGATTTTCTGAAAAATCGGAGCTTCCTTATGAGCTTCCATGGTGTTTTGACACCCAAACTCAAAACCAACACCCCATACACCACCAACACCTCAAATACAACATTGAAACTCCATAAAAACACTAAAATCAACATTTTAGATTTAAACCAAACCCCTAAACACCAATCCAACCCAAAAGCTCAACCATAACACACAAAACCACTATCAAATCGAAGACAAAGACGAGGGGAAGAAACTTACCAACTTATCTTCGAGAAATCCGGCTCCCAGGATGAGCCTCCCATCGATTTTGCTCATCAAAGGGAAAGGGAAAGGGTTTGGGGTGAGAGAGAGAGGCGTGAGGGAGAGGAGAGGAGAGGAGAGAAATGGATTTCGAATGACGGAATCCCGAGTCCAACTGGTATATATAGCAAAAATGCCCCAAAATACCCATACCTCCACAAATACATCATGATTCATTAAAAATCATCTATTTTCAAAAACTCTCTCTCCAACATCAAATCCCCAGACTGGCCCCAACATAAGGCACCCCGGACACCAAGTCCCACTAAAAACCCAACTCATAGGTTTTCCATCAAAATGAGAATACAATCTCAACCTTTGGATCCAACGATCCCAAATGCCCGATTTCACAACCTCGGGAGATCCAAAATCGTAATTAATTCCTAATTGCCACAATTTAAAGTCCATCAGGGATTATTACCACACCGGGATTAACACCATTAATCCCCGGACATCACATGTAGCTAAACCAATGCCTAAATATTTAAATAACTAGAGTTTTGGTCAAATTAGATTCCTTAAGTTAATCCAAACACTTGATGTTATTGGTCAAACCAAATACAAAGTATAGATAATATTGAAAAATAATAGATAATATTGAATTATATATATATAATATCTTGACAAGATTGATATTGAATTATATTATGATAATCTTTTTTTAGATATATAAATAAACAAAATCCAAAGATAAAGCATAATCTAAAGATAAGTTTTGGAATATACGATTGAATTTCAGAAGTCGTAGGGACCGAGATTTCGAATTTCAAACTCTATAAATATAAGACTCTTCTACATAATATGCAACTCAAAAAATCTCTCACAATTCACACAAATTTTCGAAACATAAACTAGCACACACTAAAAGGTGTGAAATTTTCAGCAAGGAAATGAGAGGAAATTCATCACGTTTTGCCACCCAAATTCGCAAGAATCGTTCTGATCTCTGTAAGTGGGCTTTGTTATATATATTCGTTTCAATTTTCAAAATCATATGTATGTTTTGAAATCTCAATCGAATATGTGATGTATTTTAAAACTACGATTTCTGAGAATAAATTTTGATCATCGAGAAATAAGGGTTATACGAAGCAAAGTGCTACGTATGATGGGAGCCACCTCTTGAGTCCAAAGGACAAAGTGCTACGTGTACGTGGGCCACCTCTTGAGCCTGCGGGGCAAAGTGCCACGTACATGGGGGCCACCTCTTGAGCCGGCGGAGCAAAGTGCTACATATACGGGAGCCACCACTTGAGTCTATGCAAGTCCCTCTAGATTGTCGGTGTTATGGATCTATGTTTAAGTGATATGAGTTATGATTCTGATATGATGTTCTGTTCTGGCTCTGATTAGAGCAATTCTGTTAAGTTTATGTTTCTGTATTCATATCAGTTTATGTCCGATGATATATGTTTTGAAAATTATGAAAAAGTATTATATTGTCACATCGATTGCTCCCACTTGCTGAGTATTTCCAAAACACTCACCCCTTATATCCACTCCCCAGATAGAAGCGAATAAGAAATCAAAGACGAATATCAAATCAGTTTTGGAGATATGATTTAGTTGATGTTGTTCAAGATGCCGCTACCATTAATTTTTGAAGTTTTTCGCTGATATTTGTAAGAATTATTTATTTTTATGGAATAATAGACTGGTTTTCGTAGAATTCTGTATTACGAGGCTTGTTGATTTTGAATCGTATTTAGAATCAATGTCGGTATTATCGACCCCGATCTCGGGGCGTGACACAAAGTATCGATTTGATAATTGAATGATATATATAGCTAACAACAAAACTGAACACCATTTCTGGATATTTTTCAAGAAACTGTCGAGAGAAGGGATTCACAGAGTCTTACACGTAAAATAGGTAGTCATACTGTATCGTTAAGACTTAAGAGAGCAAATCGCTTGGCATTTTGTTTTAAAATTTTATTAACTTGAAATTATTTTTAACTATATTGATGTTAGGCTGAAATATTGCAATCAAGTTTTTCAAAAAAAAAGAAATTATAATAGGAAAATGGTGACATGACATCCCTTTCAAGATTGAAGAAAGGCACCACCAATTTTGAGTTTTCGCACAATCCTAATTAGTGTGTAATGATAATTATATCCACCACACATCCATTTTTTGGTTTCTTCTTCGGAATTATTAATTAATAATCGAGGAATTTTCTTTTTGTCAGCCTAACTTTATGTGTGGGCCCAAAAATCCAATTATTGAAACCACAGTATTAGTATTAGTATTTTAATAGAGAATACTTTTCTTTTTCAAAACATATTAATTTCCCCCAAATGAATATTCCGGAAGATTAATAACGAAACTATATTTTATTTATTATTATTATTATTATTATTTGAAAGTGATATTATGATGATTAGTAGTGCTGCCCGGTCTGGGAAAATTGGATAAAAACACTTTGGCACTGTATTTTTTAAAAAAAAATTGCCCGGGTTATGCTAAAAATAGTCCGTCAAGTAAAAACCCGACCCCACTATCCTGTTTCTATTTGTTTACAATTTTGTTATGATATATAAAATAAAATAAATGTGAAAATGATTAAAAGTATATCCAAATAAATTATTGTGTTGCTAAAAATATAATTTATTTCATTTGAAAGTATATTAGACTGCTAAATTATTCGTCCAACTTGATATCAAAGTTTTTTTTACCATAATACCCCTTCAATATTGATAATTACATTCTTACCAATATTCATTTACAGTAATGTCCATCATAATTTGATTAATCTTCAAAAAAATATTGTATAAGACTGTTAATTTTTAAAAAACGACTATATAGGTATTGCATGCACGCGAACGTTAATAAATATAATAGATTGGATAATTTTGTAAATCTAATAAGAAATAGTGAAAAGGGGTCACATATATTAATTGTTCATTATCAACCCGATCCACCACGCTTCTGTCAGCGTTGATGGTCCAAACAGTGAAGGTGTGCTGCGCTGTATCCATTTAGATTTTTCAGTTTATTACTTTCAGTGGCATCAATTATTTGATATATGGTAAGTACCTTGTCTTTCTAGTTGTGTTTTTTGAGGTCTAGTACCTTATCTTATAAATTAATAACAATAATTTCAAGCATTGATTAAAAGAATACATTTCAACCATAAACCTATTGCATCAATTAGTTAAGAATACATTTCAACCATAAACCTAAAATTGCATCAATTAGTTAAGAATGATAGTAAAACCTCCCTAAATTAATACTCGATATATTAATTTTTCGAAAATAATATTATTTTTTCGGTCTCAAATTTGTCTCAAAATTATTAATTTAACTCAATCAATTAATAACCTTTTTAAATTAATAAAATTTATAGTCCCAATATTATTAATTGAGTAAATTTCAGGCCAGTCCAATTGGAAAAATATTTTTCGGCTCAATCCACCAAAAAAATTATTTCAAATAAGTTCAATTCAAAATGACCAAAATATGATACATGCACCGTTTGCGTGAAAATACATGCACCGCTGCACTTAATAAAATACATGCACCGATTGAGTGAAAATACATGCACCGTTGCACTTAAGAAAAATACATACACCGCTAAAGTCTAGCAGTGCACGTGAGATATGTAGTAATGTGGCCCAATTGAGTTGCTGGCCTATGTCAATATTTTGAAGCCCACTCGATTAAAGTCTTTCTCACCTCATTTTCTGGAACCTTCCCCGTTCGTTCAATCTTGTTCGTCTATTTGAATGCTGATATCTCGAGCGTTCATTGGGTATAAATATTGAATAGATACCAAACCCTATTTTAAGTTGTAATCTGAATAGTCTTTGTCATCGTCTCTTCTCGTCAAAAATCCTAGCACGTTGTGTGCGTCTTCTTAGTGTTTACTCTCACGTTTCTTGAGAGATCTGAGATTAGAGTGTTCGAAGCGTTGATACAGGTGTTAGCCTCTGGCTAGCTTGTGTTTTTCCACATCCGTTCATATTCTGTGTGAGTTTACTGGGTGTGGGGTTCTTGGGGCTCAAAGTCTGGCTTCGATGTGTCACCTTGAGGTCTTTACCTCGGATTGCTAGATACACGATTGATGTGTTGAAACGTGTTTACCTGAGCCAATATAGGGTTACTTTTATGTTTATATATCTTACGATTTCATGTTGTTCTCTTATTATCTTGCATATATATCCCATACTCTCCGTGAGTAAGTGGCTAATACAGGGCATATCGAGATATTATATGATATATGCACCGATAGATTCAAGTGGTGTATGTATCAAAAGCACATTTTTTTAATTTAACCAACTGATGCATTTGATTACATGCATCATTTGAGTAAAATAAAGACCTAAATATACATTATTTTATAACCAAAACTAAAACTAAAAAACACCAAGTTCTCCAATCGAAAAAAAGTCTCCGCATAAAAGGGGGACGAAAAAACAGAAGTCTCTGATAAATAAACAGAAGCCTCTGATAAATAAACTCATAACTTCAGAAAAAGAGAGAGATAATTAAATTGGAGAGAGGCTTGCACCCTCAACTTTCACCTTATGCACTGCAAACACACAAGGTTTATTAGGCATCCCAAAGATTCATGAGCGTAAGAACAAATTAACTACTCCGGCATAAATGTAACAACACAACTGCTGCCATAAGAGCACACTTAGGCCGATCCTCACTAAAACACTGGAGATGAGTAGGTAAACAAGAACAAGTCCTTGTGCTGGTAGAAACACTGCAGAGTCTCCGTGAAGAACTTGAACACGCGTCCTTCAATTATCAGGACCACTATCTTCTACAACGGGTGGTGATCGGAGGTGCATGGTCCTCCGGGCAGGGCGGAGACGCGTCGATGAGGATGAACGTGTAGAAAATAGTGGTTTTGCAAAGTGGAAGGGTTTTGACAAGGGTATGAAATTGAGCTTGTGGCGAGGCTTTTGATCGAGATTGTCAAACGAAGAAGAGGGCAGAATAAAATTTGGGTATTTTTAGTCATAAGATTATGGATTAATTGAATTAAGGTTTGATAAAATATATTAGTTGGAATAAATTCTTAAAAATTGTATTTAGTAGAAAAGAAGAAATTTTTGATTATTTATTTGGAAATATTTTTGTAGGTAGAATCCTATTGTAGTTATCACTCATATATCTTGTTTAAATTAAACAACGAGAAGTCATTTTTATTACTAATATCAAATCCTTAATTAATTTCGTTTTTAGACAATTAATTAATGTACGAACCTTTCAACTACCTTTGTTGATTTTCTTGATTGGCTGCGGCTGAGTTTCCAAATCAACATATACCACACATCAACCTTTCCTCTACTCTGTGCATTAAGCATAACGCAAATTCTACTTCACTGTCTCTCTCTCTCTCTCCCAAAACAAAGATGGCAAGCGTTTGATTTTGTAGAGTTGTGTTGCAGTCTCACATGGGTTCGTGTGTTTCGGTGCACAGGGAGCCGGAGTCCGCCATTAGACTACGGTTCTCATTCGGGTCTAAAAATGGCAAGGAATCCATCCCCTCGCTGGTGAAACAGGATCCCGATACGGTCAACGCCTGCGATCTCACCGCCGGTGAGGTGGCAAGAAAGTCTCACTGGTCGCAATCTGGTATTGTAATTTGTGAGAGCATCTTGTTTATAATCCATTTTCATGATTTCCTTTTTCTTTTTCCCTGAATAATTTATCATAGATGTTTTTGTAGTTATATGCATAAAGCTTGTTATGATGGCCTACCTTGTCAACAGTTTGTTCTTTTCGATGATTTTTAGTTGCACTTATGATCCGCCAATTTATATATTTTGCCAAGATTTGCTTTTTAGCTCGCAAGGCTCGACCGTTGCGATTATGTATTAGTCCACACGATGATCTTGGCGCCAAGCAAGATCCTTCCAGAAGCTCATCGTCGTAATCAATCTACAACGTTTGTTTTTGGTAATCTAGATATGCCCGAATGTTTACAATTCTGTCTAGGATGGCAACAAACTAATCACAAGATATTAACCAAGAAAATATGGAAATATATCAAACACAAAAGATTGATTATGATGATGAGCTTCTGGAAGGATCTTGCTTGGCGACAAGATCATCGTGTGAACTAATATTATGTATGTCTTACAAAATTTTATGATTATTAAGAGAATGAGAATTCTGAAATGGCACGACACTTGTAGAATGGACTAGTATACTTGGTCTTGAAAATCACACCTTCGATTTGAATGTCTTGTTTAATTTTGTGGTTATTCCTTGGTTTAATTTTAAAATATATTGTGGCTTATAGCATTGAGTTTTATATGATGACCTTTAATCTTGCATTAGATTTTGCACATTGTGGTTGGAAGTTCTGTATCTCCTGTTTTTGTTATGGCTTCTATTTCTTCATTTACTAACATGTTCCTGCAGTAATACTTTCCTCGTGTGAATTAAGGGTTGTAGATGAATTAGTTTCAAATAAATCTCAAAGCTAATGCAATGTCCTCTTTCTTGAATCCAATATCTGGGATATGTGTTTTGCTTTTTCATTTGCTAAACTAAAGGCCGAGTGACCCTAAAAGGGATTTGATTTTTAATGCCGAGACTCCCTGAACCTAACACTTGTCATTTATGGAGAGGGCTATTGTTGTAAAAGCTTAAGGCTCATCACAGTATCTCTCCCTTCCATTGGGGCATTTCAAAAAATAATTTCTTGAAATTGATGAATGCCAATATATTTCTTTGGCGAAGTTACTTTTTGTTTCTTGTTTTCTGGTTTCCACACAATGAGAACGGGGCCAGGATATTATGGTGACAGAAAATGATGAGTGAGTTGTTGCATAACAAGCTAATGAAAGGAGAAGTGATCTGGGGGAGCTGAAAATGTTAGCCCTCAATGCAAAAGGAACTTAACCTGCCTAAAGAATTCATCATAGTATTAATCTAAATTTATAAACCGGAAATGCTGAACACAGAGCCATGCGAGAATGATGCTTCATCATGCCTAATTTATTCAATTCATGGCATGTTCTGAACATTTTTTATTGACAATTTAAGTACATTAATGAAAAAAACTATGTTGTTTAACATTGCTTCCATGTGATTCCCAGGGCATTCCTTAGATTCTATAGTTCTGTGTGTTCTTGTAAGTTCGATGAAAAATTCGTGAGGATATTTGAAAAGAATTCATCATAGTATTAGTCTAAATTTATAAACCGGAAATGCTGAACACAGAGCCATGCGAGAATGATGCTTCATCATGCCTAATTTATTCAATTCATGGCATGTTCTGAACATTTTTTATTGACAATTTAAGTACATTAATGAAAAAAACTATGTTGTTTAACATTGCTTCCATGTGATTCCCAGGGCATTCCTTAGATTCTATTGTTCTGTGTGTTCTTGTAAGTTCGATGAAAAATTCGTGAGGATATTTGAAAAGTTGCCGAGTTTGTTTTCTCATGTTCCATACAAATGTAGCCATTTAGATGCCAATTTTACACCGTTTGAGTTCTGGCTTAAAAAAGGCCTTCATTTAGAGAACTTATTGTGTAATGCCCAGTTATCTTCTATTAAGCCAATAATAAGCATCATGCATCAAAAACATATAGTTAGCCTTCATCATTGTCTGCAGTCTGGTTAAGGGGTTTTACATATTGGCTTCTAGTCTCCACTGCATTCTGATGTATAATGTTTCACGAATTGATTTATGACATAATGTGAGATAGTTCTGATTTTTATGCAGCAGGTAGTAAAGAGGAAACCTTCTTCGACTCTCAGCCTTGGTTAGATTCAGATGGTGAAGAGGACTTTCACAGTGTTAATGGGGGTAAGAAAATAAGCGAACAGCATTGTATTTTTCAAACAAAATTTGACCATACAGTTACCACCACCCTCCCCCAAGGCCTCAACAAGCATTAAGAACCTGAATTTTCTGTCTTCGCAGCTAAATCAACCACTTTTCATGAAACTAACCCTGTAAAATGGTGCGCTTTCTTTGCAGATTTCACCCCTTCTCGGGGGTAATACTCCAGTCCACCCCAGCTTCTCAGTTGGTAACCCACGAGTAAATGATTCCCCATTGTGGAAGGAACTCTTGAGTCCATACCTTCGCCATCTAGTCCGGATAGGAAAAAGAGACTTTCGGATCTGTTTAAAGAGAGCTTACGTGATGACCAGGACGTTTATCGAGAAAATGCAGCAGGGGGAGAAAAAATGGCTCCTGCAAATGTTGAAACTAGAGCAACTCATGTAGTCCTCCAATATCCAAAATCTACAAATGGGACCCCCTACCGCTCTGGAACTAATTCTAGGGGCAGTGGTGAAAGAACTCCCAATGGATTGTTCAATGCGGACGACAACTCAGTGAAGTCCGCACAATGTTGCCTTCCGAGGTTGCTTTCAAGTCGTAGCTTCAACGAAAGGAAAAAGAGGATGAGCCCTGCCCGGAATCTTGGCTAATAGATATTGGCTTCTATCTAAAACTTGGCACCAGGTTTTTTGGTGAAATATTCCCTTCACTTTTAAGAATGTATCTAAATGTACAAATGGGGATGAAAATGAAGGATATGTTTAACAATGCTAGAACCTCTCCAAACTAAAGTCTTGTGTAACCTGCAGAATTCAATATAAGCACAAGAGAACCTTGTCAATTTTCCAGAATATTTTTCTGTGTCTGCCTTTTTGGTTTAGTTGGTCAAAGGATATCAAGTGTGTATGCACATTCTTTGTCGCCTCGTCTTTATCATCGGTCAGTTTAAACTAGCGGGGTAATTTGCAGATGGCAGTGGACACAAGATTTCATCTAAAGAGGGCGAGTTGTGTAGTTTCAGATAAAATCTTTTGTCCACTGTCCATGTGAGTAAACATTTAATTTCAAACTTGTGACGGTGTTTACTAACATGCATGGTTCTTTATATATATATATATACACGCAATCAGTAGTTTTAAAATATTACAAAAGGAGAGCCAAAAATCGAAGGCAAATCCACCAACTAATCAGTGGACAGAGACCACATAACATTTTGGAATAAAGAATTGTTGAATGTTGTGATACAACGAATGACACGTCCAGTTTCATTCCACTATATAAGGTTGGTGCCTTAACAATTTAACTTAGCCTGATCCACACTAAATAGGTTTCATTATAATAATAATATATAATGCTCCCTCAGAATATTAACGTTTATATACTCTATTAATTGTTGTATTACACTTAATATATGTTTCCAAATGCTTCTCAAAACAGTTTATCTGTTTTTTTTAAAAAAAACAGATTTTTAGTGATTGATTTTCTTGCTTCTTTTATTACCTCTCTAAAAAAAATAGGTAGAAGCAAAAGCAGAGAAACAAGTAATGAGATATTGCTTTAAGTTGAACATCGACATTTTGTAATTTAATCGAAGTTCATTGAACTATTTTTTTTTTATTTTAACAGCAAACACTCAATACTTTTGCTTAAAAGCAATTTTTTTCTAACTTTAAGCAAAACCAAAATCAAAGTGATTTGAATAAGCAATTGAAAACATATCATTATTCTATTCGGAAGCAGGATATTTCTTGTTTCTATTGCTTATTTTTAAGTTTTGATTAAAAATTAGTTAGAAGTAATATAGGATCAAGAACAAATGAAACAAAATTCCATAATTTTTTTTGTCAATGATTCGATTAAGTGTATAAATAGCTCGTTTGAAGAACAGGTTGAGACAGCGAAAAAATATTGTAGAAGGTTAGTATAGAACGAATCGAACATGTTCACGAACTTTCCGAGCTGGCTCGATAAATATTTGATTCGAATTCGAAATTCTCGAATTCGAGTAGAACTCGAACATGTTCGAACTTTTTTTCGAGCCGAACTCGAGCCCAAATTACTTTGTTCGATAGTTCACGAGCCACTCAAGAACTTTAATAGTTTATTAATATAATATAATTATATATTAAATAAATATATTTCGAACCTTTCTGGTATTTATTTTCAAGCAATAATTCGGATAGCTCGCGAACATGTTCGAGCCTTTTCGAGCCGAACTCGAACTCGAACTCTGATTCAAGCCGAACTCGAGCCAAATTTTTGAAACTATTGGAACTTCGAATCGAACTCGAACTCGAATATAACTATTTCGAGCCAAATTTGAACCTTAAATTTTTCTGCATATTCGGCTCGATTCGGTTCGTTTACACCTCTAAATTAGTAGTAGAGTTTATACAGTGGACCTCCTCTCTTATTTCTCTTAGGACTTGGAATTGAGGTAGCTATGGCATGCTCAAAGCTGGCACCGAATGCTTACAATCCTAAATTCACCGCGATAAGACAATAATCTAAAACAAAATAAAAATATTTTAATCACCGTTGTCGGCCTTGGAATTTTGTTTTAGCCAAATAAAAAAGGACAAACTAATCCAAACTCCCTCGACCCAAAATTTTATTTAAGTTAACTCCATATGTAAGAAAATCTTTGTTTAAATTCTCTACTCCAACTTTCATCTTAATTTTAACTCTCACCCACTTTAACTGATATGAAAGTCCTTACTTTAATCACAAAAACCACCCAGATAAGTTTAGGAACTTTGCAAAAAAACTCAAATTGCTAATAAGCAATCTCATATTTCAAGATAATAACAGGCTCATCATGCTTCCGTATTACAATAAAATTTTGACAAACTAGTATATACCTTTTTGACCAAACTATCGTCGGGTATCCCAGCAGGTTTTTACGATGGCTCATCACCATCAACCACACGATCGCAATTGATGGTTCTGCAATGACGCCTTTGACAGTAGGCAATACAGTCTTAATTCGTTTCCTACCTTAGGACGTAGTAGATTTTAAAGAAATCTGATAGATAGATGGGCAACAACTTTTCTTTTCTTTTGGAAATATTTATAATATTTATTACATTAATACATCTCCTTTTGGGAAGAGACGAACATATTTAGTCTCTCATATAATGAGATTTGACTCGAAACACATTAACAAACTGAATTGAAAACAGAAATATTACAAAGATAGAAAGAAATTATTACCAAGCTATGAAATTTGATAAGTTTACAGCTTGGATGCTACATATTTATTTTCTCAGAAACTATGGAGAACTTTCGATGTCTTTAGCTTCCCGAATGTCTGGCCTTATATAGGCATGAATCGGACTTCAAATGGATTACAAACTCTTGTTGAATGTTAAGTACGCCCGTGAGTGCGCCTTTAACTTTCACGTGGTCTGGCACCTTTGTCTGAGTGCGCAATTCTTTCTCGTGAGTGTTGACGCCTTTTGTCTGAATGCGCCATAACTTTTCCCGTGAGTGGTTGATCGCTTTTATTTTAAACAATTAATTCCAATCTAGCGATTTTAGACCGCAAGTGCACGGTGTCAAGTTTTAGTATAGATAGGAAGATACGGATTGTCGAACCCATAGGGGCTAACAAGCAATTACCAAATAAGATTTCTTTTAACAATATTTAACCTACGATAATCAATAATAATTAAACTAAACTAAATTAAGCTACTATAATCCAACCAAAATAGTCGACGATCACGAGAAAAATCCACAAGTAAGTATCAAGACAATTATTCACCTAACCCAACTCTTACAATTCTTTTCTCCATACATCTCTAAGGTGACGGGTTTTCCGAATTTATTCAATATACTCTCTCGAGCTATATTAAGTCTAACATCAAATTGCAACTAGTAACTCTCGTTCACTTAATTAACAATTTAACATTGAATGCGATTTATGAAAACCACTAACTTTAGATTAAACAACCCAAAGCTATCACTCGTGTGTGATTTTATCTCTCGATCTCAATCTTTAACACACGGCATGAATTATTATATCGTATTATAATTTCATCTCTCGATCTCAATTATAATAAAATATCATTCAAAGGTGATCAATCCTTCAAAAGCATTAAGAACAATAACACATGCACTTAGAAGATATATGAATTCAATCTCAAAACCAATAGGAAAAACTATGTTATTGATATCTCTCAATCATAAAAAACACAACAATCCAATTATTCATGTAACAATAAACAATAATAAGTAAAAGAAAACTCCCAAGTCGACTCTTTCGTTGATTCTCGATCCTTCCTCGCTTCTTTCTCGATCGTGCTCTTCGATTATCTTGTTGGCTCGTTCCAAAACATAGGGTGAAGGGTTGATGAGTGATGATGGATGGTGAAGAGTGGAAGAAAGATGGAGGTTATGGTGGAGTGAATGGCTGCTGGCCGTGTGAAGGAGGCGTGAGGTTAGAGTGAAGAAAGGAGGCGTGTGGTTTTGTGGAATTGAAGGAAAGGAGGGCTGAGATGGAGGCTGTGATGTGAGTGTTCTAGGGTTAAAATCTGATATTTTGGTTGTAAAAATCGTTTGTAATATATAGGGGAAGGGAATCAAGGACTTCCTTGTTGGAAACAAACTCTATAAGGAAGGTATTTTTATGAAAACTCATCGTCCCGATCGATCCGAAAAAGTGGCCGATCGATCGAGCCTTCCAGTAAGAATTTCGCTCAGTTTTCAGCCTTTCTCGATCGATCGAAATGGTTTCTCGATCGATCGCCCTTCACAGTAAGTTTCTTCGCCTTTTTCAGCTTCTGGCGAGTTTTGTATTTTGGCCATAACTTTCTCATACAAACTCCGAATTTGATGAATCAGCTGTCCACACGAAGATAAGAGAAAGTTCTACAACTTTTATATGGACCACATTTCCAAAACATGGCTCGAATATATAGTAATTTGAGGAGAAATGAGCAACATGTGTTTGGATTCTGGTTTCTTCCTCTTTTCTTCAACTTTATTCATTTTTTCATCATTTTAGCTTGATTTCTTCCCCTTTTATGAATTTCAACATTGATTCCTGAAATAGAGAAATATATACCATAAACCATAAAATTATCCAAGAATCAACACGAAAACATATACATATCATAGCATAAAAACGCGTAATATTCAACCCTATCAACTCCCCCAAACTTATCACTTAATCGTCCTCGATTAAGCATTAAAATCACAAGGTAGAGTTCATTCTTGATACTTGAAACAATTATTTCATGACTTATTTTATTCTCAGAAATCTCATGCACATATACAAAAGTTGACAAGACATGTTTTCTCCTAATTCAAGCAACATATCTCAAAATAGGAACGTGTGTGTGTGATATAGTATAGTCTCAAGTTTCATGCACATATTCAAGATCAAATCATGTTCATCAACTCAAAGTCGAGATTATTATCAAGCACCCTATAAGCCTATTTTCAAACAACTTCTCCACTAATGATAGTTACTCCCTAGACTTGGATCAAAAAGGACTTTTTAAGCTTGTAATGTAAGGCCTTTGGTGTTAGCTTCAAAGAAAAGATAGGATAAGCGCAAAGAAGAGAGTATAATCATTTACAGTCCAAATTTTTCGCACACATCGAGCTCCTCTTCTTTTTCTTTTCTAGCCTTGGCCACTTTGGGTCTTATATGTTATTTTTTTCTTTTCAAGGCTCTTTGTCTATCTTTTTCTTTTCTCATTCATCAATAGTTTTCAATAAGCTCATCAGGATATAACAATTTACGTGCATCGAATGGAATTCATTATACTCTCTTAGGGTAAGGATAACTTTTTTCATTTAGGCTCAAATAAGGGTAAGTACAATGAGTTTGCCAAGAATGTCGAATGGGGTCTAATTATATGCAATGCATATACCATTTTTTTTCAATAAAGCTCAAATGGGACACTAGGGATTGATATAGAATATGTAAGCTTGAAAGGTGTCAAAGATCGCCTAGATCATTTCCAAGTCAAGTTTGTAACTAAAATTTCGCCTCAAAGTGTCATCATCAAATAAGTTCTAGGATAACTCTAAGATGCTCAAGACAAATCATAAAGTTCACAACAATTATCACTATTCAACATGCAATCCACAAGATCATGACTCATTGTGCTCATTATATTCCTCATTCTTGACATGCTAACTCAACTTGGATATTCATGTACAAGTCCAATCACAAATCAAGTTCATATGCATAGTGAGATCAAAATCCTCATTGAATAGTCACTACTATAATTCATTCTTTTCTCAAGTTTGAACTCATAAAAAAAAAATTTAGCTCATAATAATCGGACGATTCAAGTGTCATTTAAGCACGCAACATGTGGTTAAAACAAGTAAAACATGCAAGCTACTACTCCCCCAAACTTAAATCAAACATTGCCTCAATGTTTAAAAGAATTAGAAGGGAAAAAGTGAACTCCCCTGATCAAGACGCTTGCATGAGGGTTGAGGAAGATTTGCTTTTGAAAGCTCCACTGTTGTAGGGATTCATCGCACCAACTAAGTACCTAGCAAGAGAAGAATGCAAATGGTAAAATAGTCGACTTGAGAGATAAACAAAACTAAAATGCAAAAACTGAAAAAGTAAAATAAAACTAAATAACTAAAGGATACGCTTGGGTTGCCTCCCAAGAAGCGCTGATTTTTAGTCGTCGGCTTGACCATCAGAAGCAACCATCAAAGAGCGGCTGCCGCCCATAGTAAGTATCGTATGATACCACTAATGGGTCTTCATTCAGTATGCCCTCAAGATTGGCATGATTGTAACATTGTAGGCTCGTCTCTCCAACAACTTTCTTGAATTGGTAGGCATGGAAGAATGATTCTTGACTCGGCTTTATCTTTTTCAGGATGTAGTACGGTGAAGTTGGCATCGATGGAAAATAAGGATCCACATATGGCATAGAACATGTCTCCATCGATGGGCTCAAATCGGAATCTTCGAAAGTTTCTTCCTTCTCCAACATCACACTCGACTCATCTTCACTTGGGAACGCCTCAGATGACATCTTTGAAGTAGTCTCAATCTCTTGAAGAGGCTCAAGTTCCCATGACTTTTCCACACTAGTAGGATCACTCCCCCAAACTTGATTGGTTGAGTGATCGTCATCATATAACCAAACTCGATTCGTCGCCTCTTGATTTGTAGCCCTCATCTCTTCCTCTTGGCATCTAGTTGAAATTGTTTCGATGAGGACCGCCATTTGCTGCTCCAGGTGACACATAGAGTTGGTTTGGCACTCCAAACTTTTCTCAGTTGATGCCATGAATCTTATTAAGGTATCTTTTAACTGAGTCGTGACCTCTGTTGTAAGGACCCTAATCCTTAAGTGCGGAATCAAGGCATAATAGAGCTAATATAAATGATCAGAGTGAGAAATAACGTGTTGAGTCTATGAGCTTAAGCATTACATGCCAAAATAAGGACTACCAAAAATTGATTAATTACATTCCAATCAATGAATGTTCAATTATAGTTTTATACTACTCCTAGAGTAGATACTATCCAATTAATCCTGTCCTTCAGTCTCAAAAGCATCCTCAAAAGCTCACCATCTCAACCCGTCTAGCCCTTCTATCATGCCAAACGTGTACCTACAAGGACAACCCCCAAACATGAGCAATAATAATCATTCATATTCAACACAATATGAAGATAAAGCGTAAATGCATAATCATAATAAAACACTTCCTGTTTCCCCATGCATTTCAAACGCTTCCCGTTTGGTTGTCCCTGTACCATAACTCATGAGTATAATCAATAGATTATTTTAAATGGTCTAAACATGTCATGAACATATACCATTTCATCAATACCAAATACTGATCACCAATCCCTAGTCTGTCCATCACAATGTATTTTAATGCCCCTCGCTTATTTACATATAGACGGCATAGGATAACCTCGCTTCAATGGACTGCGGGACTCCCACCCCTCGCCTCTCATTGAGCGGCAAATACCCTTTCCTCGTCCTATATGATAACCACGCTCAAATGTGACATGCGGCGCTCCCACCCCTCGCTTCACATTTAGCGGAACCAAACCAAATAGCGGCAAGCATTAAAATCATCAAGGGATGACCACGACTCATGGGATATGCACCAATAATATGCATCTATAAACATCATGCATAACATGTATTTGCATCCACTATGCAATACCACATATATACTTGCATCCACAATGCATAAACAATAAGTATATAAGATACATGTACCGTTGGGGTGCCCGTACGTCCACTACGTACCTTTCCAAAATGTAGGATATGGTAGGACTTCAATGCCTTGGCTGTGTTGCCACCTGGGATGGTTCTACACATTCACACAAATCAATATTAGAACCCAATAATAGTCCAATCCCAAAAATCCTACAAAAAAATCCAAAAATACCAAATTTTGGCTTTCGCGATCGATCGCCCATCACGGCGATCGATCGCCAAACCTCACTGTCCGAGACCAACATTTTTCACCCTTCGGCGATCGATCGCCACCCTTGGCGCGATCGATCGCCAGCCGCGCCGATCGATCGCCCAAGAGTGGCGATCGATCGCCAAACGCTTGCAAAACCCACTGCCTGGGCGCGATCGATCGCCCCTCGCCAACCTCTGTTACCCGAAAAACTCCATTTTTGCACCTCAAAACCATTCCAATCCATTCCAACACTTGAACCAACCAACCAACAACATAAATATCAACATAAACCACAAAATACACCTTAAAACAACCATAAATCCTACCCTTAACCAAAACCACAAACAACCAACAAAACCCATTTCAAAATCATTAAAAACCCTTCCAAACTAAACCAAACACAATAAAAATGATAATGAGGCATCCATACCTCTTGGGGACCTCAAATCACCCAATAAACTTCAAATCAAGACTTTTGGAAGGTTTCTCCCCACCTATTTGCTCCAACTCGAAAATGGAAGGGGGGAAGGGTTTGGGTGGTGATTTTGGTAAAGTAAGAGTGAGAGTGTATTGAGTGGGTTGGGGTAAAAAGGGTGTTGGGTTTTAATAATTAAAGAATGCAAACAGTAATAACATCATAAAAACACCCCAACATGATATTCTTTCAAAGCATTTACTCATAATGCACCAAATATCAATTAAACACATGATTTCTAATCAATTGCTACCAATGGCAAATAAATCATGCTTCCAATAATATTTACCCAACATGCACCACATGCACCCTGAAACGCAACCCGGGTCACCCTATCCACATGACCATGCATTTCCATAAGGTAAATAAAAATTCCAACACATAATTAATTACCACATAATTAATCATTGTAAACACAATTAATGCACCAAATTGCAATTAATCATTTCAGGGATGTCACAATACTCCCCTACTTATAAGATTTCGTCCTCGAAATCACATGCACTTACCCCAAATAGAAAAACATAAACACATACCAGAAAATAGTTCCGGGTAGTGCTGCACCATATGCCGCTCCGTCTCCCACGTAGCCTCCTCGACACCCCTGCGATCCCACTGAACCTTGATCATAGGTATCACTTTGTTCCGAAGTCTACGGTCTGCTCGATCCAGAATTCTGACACTGACAGGCCGTTCCACATAAGACACATCTGATTCTAACTGAACTTCGGAAGGCTGTAACACATGCGACGGATCCGGCTCATACTTCCGCAGCATAGACACATGAAACACATCATGTATACCAGATAAAGAAGGCGGCAAAGCCAGTCGGTAAGCTAAGGTGCCAATGCGCTGCAAAATCTCGTACGGTCCAACATACCTCGGAGACAGTTTCCCGCGCATCCCAAATCGCACAACGCCTCTGAAAGGCGAGATCTTCAAAAAGACCTTATCTCCCAACTGAAATTCCAACGGTCTCCGCCGTTTATTCGCATAAGCTGCCTGTCTGTCCTGAACCGCTTTCATTTTCTGCCTTATCGTCTTTATCTTTTCTTCCATCTCCCGAATCAACTCTGGTCCTCCGACCGATCTGCGGTCCAAATCATCCCAACACAAGGGTGATCTACACCGTCTGCCATAAAGAGCTTCAAACGGAGCCATCTGAATACTCGCCTGGTAGCTATTGTTATACGAAAACTCTACCAGCAGAACTCCTGCCAAGAGGCATCGAACTCCAAAACACAAGCTCTTAACATGTCCTCGAGCGTCTGAATAGTGCGCTCGGTCTGGCCATCCGTCTGAGGATGATAAGCAGTACTCAATCTGACTTCAGTTCCCAAGGCTGACTGAAGACCTTCCCAGAAATGAGATGTGAATCGCGGATCTCGATCTGACACTATGGAAACGGGGATCCCATGCAATCTCACCACATCTCTAATATACAACTGCGCCATCCTCAAAAATGTGAACGTCATGCTATAGGGAATAAAGTGGGCTACCTTAGTCATCTGTCAATCACATCACATCACCCAAATAGCATCGAAGCCTGAAGCACTCCTCGGTAAATGAGTCACGAAGTCCATGGAAATGTGCTCCCACTTCCACTTCGGTATCTCCAAGCTTCTCAGCTCGCCGCCAGGTCTCTCTCTCTCTGCCTTAACCTGCTGGCAGATCAAACACCTCTTCACAAAAGCGACGACATCAGACTTCATCTCTTTCCACCAAAACTGACCACGCAGATCTCTGTACATCTTCTTCCCGCCTGGGTGGATGCTAAGTCTGCTACTGTGAGCTCGTTCCAAGATCCCTTTACGCAACTCCGGCGTACTCGGAACCACCCAACGGTCACCCAATCTCAAAGACCGTCATCGGCCACTCTGAATTTTGTTGGCTGACCAAGATGTACTAAAGATAACCACCTCTGAACCTCATCATCTGACTTCTGAGCTCTCCTGGTGTTCTCATAGATGTCTGGCTCGGCTAACAGAGTCGATACATACACAGGCGATGCATCTATGTCAAAATCATAGCCCAGATGGCAATAGGAGGTCATCATAGCAGACAAATGAATGACGTCCTCAGCAGAACTCCTCACTTTCTGGCTCAAAGCGTCTGCTGTCAAATTGGCTTTCCCGGATGGTACTCGATCTCGCAATCATAGTCCTTGAGTAGGTCCATCCATCTCCTCTGCCTCATGTTCAGCTCCTGCCTGAGTGAATAAAAACTTGAGGCTCTTGTGATCCGTGTATATGGTGAACGAAGTCCCATATAAGTAATGTCTCCAGATCTTCAAGGCGAAGATGATAGCCGCCAATTCCAAGTCATGAACTGGATATCTGGTCTCATGCGGCTTCAACTGCCTCGATGCATAAGCTACCACATGCTTATCTTGCATCAGAACACACCCAAGGCCCTGCAGTGATGCATCAGTATACAGAACAAATCTGGAGTTCTCCGTAGGGATCACTAACACTGGCGCCGTCGTCAACCGGTGCTTCAACTCCTGGAAGCTCTCCTCACAAGCTTCTGACCAAAAGAAAGGCACACCCTTCTGAGTCAACTGTGTCAGCGTCTTGGCAATCTTCGAAAAGCCCTCGACGAAGCGTCGATAATACCCGGGCAAACCCAGAAAACTCCGAATCTCAGGCACAGAAGTGGGGGCAGCCCACTCCATCACAGCCTCAATCTTCTTGGGATCTACAGATATCCCGCTGCTCGATATGACATGCCCCAGAAACACTACACTGCTCAGCCAAAATTCACACTTACTGAGCTTAGCATACAACTGATGCTCTCTGAGAATCTGAAGCACTGTCCTCAAGTGTTTCACATGCTCTTCCTCACTCCGGGAGTAGATAAGAATATCGTCAATAAACACAATGACGAACTGATCAAGATACTGCTGAAACACCCTGTTCATCAGACTCATGAAGACTGCTGGAGCATTCGTCACGCCGAACGGCATCACTAGGAACTCATAATGTCCATATCGGGTCCGGAACGCTGTCTTCTGCACAACTTCCTCTCTGACCCGAATCTGATGATACCCGGATCTCAAATCAATCTTGCTATACACCCTGGTACCTTGCAACTGATCAAACAGATCGTCGATCCTTGGAAGAGGATACTTGTTCTTCACTGTAGCCTTATTCAGTTGCCGGTAATCGATGCACAACCGCATCGAACCGTCCTTCTTTTTCACAAAGAGAACTGGTGCGCCCCATGGCGACACGCTCGGGCGTATATATCCCTTGTCTAGGAGATCCTGCAACTGTTCTTTCAACTCCCTCAATTCTGCCGGTGCCATCCTATAAGGTGCACGAGAGATAGCGGATGTCCCTGGCAACAGCTCGATCCCAAACTCGACTTCCCTAGCCGGTGGGAATCCTGGGATCTCTTCTGGAAATACATCAGCGAACTCTGCCACACTGGTACATCCTCAACTCTGAGTTCTTTACTCTTCCCAGACGTGTCCACGGCATAGATGAGATAGCCCGTGTGGCCACGTTCCAACAGTTGAGTCATCTTGATCGCTGAAATCAACGGAATCTTCGCACGAGAACCGTTGCCATAGAAGGTCCACTGACTGCCCAACTCAGGTCTGAACTTCACTGTCCTCTGTCGGCAATCTACCACTGCCTGATATCTGTTCAGAACATCAATACCCAAGATGCAGTCGAAGTCTGACATACCCAGCACAATCAAATCTGACCTCAACCGTTGCCCTCAAAATAAATGAGGCAGTCTGCCATAAACTGATCAGCAACGACATTTCTTCCAGTGGGTGTCGAGACAAGGAGAGGCGTGGGTAAAGGAGACGTGCGTATATGGTGTCTTTCCACAAAACCACCGATACAAAAGAATGGGAGGCACCTGTATCGATCAAAATAAAAGCAGGGTACGTAAATAAATGACACGTACCGGCGATCACCTCCTCTGGGGCTGCCTGAGCCTGCTCCCTGGTCAGTGCATACACCTGTCCCTGGGGCGGTCCTACTGTCTGACCTCCCGATGGTCGAGGCCCAAACTGCTGCCTCTGCTGCACTGTCCTATCCTCAAACCTCGGCCTGTTGCCCTGAACTCAGACTGTCCTCCCGTGTGGGGCAATACCGAGCGATGTGGCCCATCTTGCCAAACATAACATGCAGGACACTTGTTTGAAGAATGTGGCCCTCCACAATTGTTGCACCTCGGCTCTCCCGGCCTACCCTTGTGAAGATCCTCTATTGGCCGACCAATTACCCTTCTTGCCATCCTGTTTCTGACCAAAGTGTTTCTTTCCACCATACCGTGAAGATGAAGAGGCACCACGAGGCTTAAATGGCTCTCCTCGGGACCTCAACTATCATTGTCTGCCTCTGTTGCGGTACTGGTGGTGGCATAGCGTAAGCTCCCACTCCTAGCTCAGCAAGCTCCGCTCTTGTGAGAGCGTCATCAAAAGAAGTTGGGTTATTAGTGATAACCCGGTCATAGAGCTCCGGTCGCAATCCTTTAAAGTTCCTCATCTTAGCGTGTCCACTGGTGGCAATGTGGGAACGTACCTCAGCAATGAAGAGTACCGTGTGGCATAGTCTGTCACTGTCATGTTCCCCTGCCTCAGACTTGTAAATTCATCCTCCTTTGTTCTGTCTTGCTGCTGCGGAGAAGTACCGATTCAAAAACCTAGTCCTGAAGAGAGTCCAATCAATCACAGCACCCAGTGCTCTCATTTCCATCACCGTGCTCCTCCACCACATCAGAGGTTTCTTGGCTAATTGAAATTTCCGCTAACCTCAGCCAAGCTGTCACAGCACAAGGAGCCGATACAAAGATCTGCTCCAGTCTTTCCAACCACTCTTCAGCCTCTTCTCCGGACTCTGTCCCCTCAAACCGGGGCGGATGGATGGTAAGACAGAAATTGCGTCAAGCTAATCTCACCCGGTAGCAATAGCAATAACTGAACCACTGGTTCCATGCCTACGGCCGGTGGAGGTAGAGGGTTCACCTGACCGACGCTTGCGTTCACACTACCAATATCTCCAACCTCCTCATTAGCAGCCATGCTGTAATACAAATGTTAACAACAATTCCAAAGCAGTATATATGTTATGCCGTTAGATAACAGGAATGAGAATACGCATGTTAGTATAACAGAATATACATCAATATGCACCACATGCATAAACATGCTTCAAATGTAAGCACCTAGCCAAATGCTAAGGCTACCCTTCACTCGTTCCCGGGTTCTCTAACCACTGCTCTGATACCACTAATGTAAGGACCCTAATCCTTAAGTGCGGAATCAAGGCATAATAGAGCTAATATAAATGATCAGAGTGAGAAATAACGTGTTGAGTCTATGAGCTTAAGCATTACATGCCAAAAATAAGGACTACAAAAATTGATTAATTACATTCCAATCAATGAATGTTCAATTATAGTTTTATACTACTCCTAGAGTAGATACTATCCAATTAATCCTGTCCTTCAGTCTCAAAAGCATCCTCAAAAGCTCACCATCTCAACCCGTCTAGCCCTTCTATCATGCCAAACGTGTACCTACAAGGACAACCCCCAAACATGAGCAATAATAATCATTCATATTCAACACAATATGAAGATAAAGCGTAAATGCATAATCATAATAAAACACTTCCTGTTTCCCCATGCATTTCAAACGCTTCCCGTTTGGTTGTCCCTGTACCATAACTCATGAGTATAATCAATAGATTATTTTAAATGGTCTAAACATGTCATGAACATATACCATTTCATCAATACCAAATACTGATCACCAATCCCTAGTCTGTCCATCACAATGTATTTTAATGCCCCTCGCTTATTTACATATAGACGGCATAGGATAACCTCGCTTCAATGGACTGCGGGACTCCCACCCCTCGCCTCTCATTGAGCGGCAAATACCCTTTCCTCGTCCTATATGATAACCACGCTCAAATGTGACATGCGGCGCTCCCACCCCTCGCTTCACATTTAGCGGAACCAAACCAAATAGCGGCAAGCATTAAAATCATCAAGGGATGACCACGACTCATGGGATATGCACCAATAATCATATGCATCTATAAACATCATGCATAACATGTATTTGCATCCACTATGCAATACCACATATATACTTGCATCCACAATGCATAAACAATAAGTATATAAGATACATGTACCGTTGGGGTGCCCGTACGTCCACTACGTACCTTTCCAAAATGTAGGATATGGTAGGACTTCAATGCCTTGGCTGTGTTGCCACCTGGGATGGTTCTACACATTCACAAAATCAATATTAGAACCCAATAATAGTCCAATCCCAAAAATCCTACAAAAATCCAAAATACCAAATTTTGGCTTTCGCGATCGATCGCCCATCACGGCGATCGATCGCCAAACCTCACTGTCCGAGACCAACATTTTCACCCTTCGGCGATCGATCGCCACCCTTGGCGCGATCGATCGCCAGCCGCGCCGATCGATCGCCCAAGAGTGGCGATCGATCGCCAAACGCTTGCAAAACCCACTGCCTGGGCGCGATCGATCGCCTGAAAAGGGGCGATCGATCGCCAACCTCTGTTACCCGAAAAAACTCCATTTTTGCACCTCAAAACCATTCCAATCCATTCCAACACTTGAACCAACCAACCAACAACATAAATATCAACATAAACCACCAAAATACACCTTAAAACAACCATAAATCCAACCCTTAACCAAAACCACAAAAACCCAACAAACCCATTTCAAAATCATTAAAAACCCTTCCAAAACTAAACCAAACACAAAAAAATGATAATGAGGCATCCATACCTCTTGGGGACCTCAAATCACCCAATAAACTTCACAAATCAAGACTTTTGGAAGGTTTTCTCCCCACCTTTTTGCTCCAACTCGAAAATGGAAAGGGGGAAGGGTTTGGGTGGTGATTTTGGTAAAGTAAGAGTGAGAGTGTATTGAGTGGGGTTGGGGGGTAAAAAGGGTGTTGGTTTTAATTAAAAGCATGCCAAAATATTCATGGTGTATAAAACACCCCAACATTATATTCTTTCAAAGCATTTACTCATAATGCACCAAATATCAATTAAACACATGATTTCTAATCAATTGCTACCAATGGCAAATAAATCATGCTTCCAATAATATTACCCAACATGCACCACATGCACCCTGAAACATGCAACCCTGTAACGCAACCCCGGGTCACCTATCCACATGACCATGCATTTCCAAAGGTAAATAAATTCCAACACATAATTAATTACCACATAATTAATCATTGTAAACACAATTAATGCACCAAATTGCAATTAATCATTTCAGGTATGTCACATCTGTAGAACTATCTCTTCTCTCTTCGCGATGTTCAAATGGTTGTGGTGTATCAATAGGGTAGCGAGGCTCCGGTGGGTAATTGTGACTCCAACCTTGTAGCGAAGGATCACAATGCCAGTGATGATCGAAGTCCGCCATATCATTGAACAGGTGCACCACACTGTCCTCATCTCTATCAACCAGGGGACTCCCAGTCATCAGTGCTCCGCTCAATACCCATTCTTGTGTTTGTGCATCCAACCCGTTGAAGAAATATTGCAAGAGAGTATAGTTCGAAAAGTTGTGATACCGGAATGTGTTCTGCCAATTCATTGAATCTTCCCCATGCTGCATAAAACGGCTCGGAACGTTGTTGGGCAAAGCTTGTGAAGGCTTGTTGATGTAGCATCTCCAAGTACCTCACAAGACAAACAAAACAAAAACAAAATAAATATATATAAATTTTTTTTTTCGAAATAAATAAACAAAAAATGGTTAAATTACAGTCAAAGAACCTAGTATGATATTACTAAAGTTAGTCCCCGGAAACGGCGCCAAAAACTTGATCGCTTTATTTTAAACAATTAATTCCAATCTAGCGATTTTAGACCGCAAGTGCACGGTGTCAAGTTTTAGTATAGATAGGAAGATACGGATTGTCGAACCCACAGGGACTAACAAGCAATTACCAAAATAAGATTTCTTTTAACTATATTTAACCTACGATAATCAATTAATAATTAAACTAAACTAAATTAAGCTACTATAATCCAACCAAAATAGTCGACGATCACGAGAAAAATCCAAAAGTAAGTATCAAGACAATTATTCACCTAACCCAACTCTTACAATTCTTTTCTCCATACATCTCTAAGGTGACGGGTTTTCCGAATTTATTCAATATACTCTCTCGAGCTATATTAAGTCTAACATCAAATTGCAACTAGTAACTCTCGTTCACTTAATTAACAATTTAACATTGAATGCGATTTATGAAATCCACTAACTTTAGATTAAACAACCCAAAGCTATCACTCGTGTGTGTTTATCTCTCGATCTCAATCTTTAACACCCGGCATGAATTATTATTATATCGTATTATAATTTCATCTCTCGATCTCAATTATAATAAAAATCATTCAAAGGTGATCAATCCTTCAAAAGCATTAAGAACAATAACACATGCACTTAGAAGATATATGAATTCAATCTCAAAACCAATAGGAAAAACTATGTTATTGATATCTCTCAATCATCAAAAACACAACAATCCAATTCATGTAAAAAATCATAGTAAAAGAAAACTCCAATCAATAAAAGAATAAAAAGAAGAACTCCCAATCGACTCTTTCGATTATTCTCGATCTCGCTTCTTCTCGATCGTGGCTCCGAATAGGTGGGGGAAAAGGTGATGGGATGAAGGTGATGAGTGATGATGGATGGTGAAGAGTGGAGAAGATGGAGGTTATGGTGGAGTGAATGGCTGCTGGCCATGTGAAGGAGGCGTGGTTTTAGAGTGAAGAAAGGAGGCGTGTGGTTTTGTGGAATTGAAGGAAAGGGGGCTGAGATGAAGGCTGTGTGATGTGAGTGTTCTAGGGTTAAAATCTGATATTTTGTTTGTAAAAATCATTTGTAATATATAGGGGAAGGGAATCAAGGACTTCCTTGTTGGAAACAAACTCTATAAGGAAGGTATTTTTATGAAAACTCATCGTCCCGATCGATCCGAAAAAGTGGCCGATCGATCGAGCCTTCCAGTAAGAATTTCGCTCAGTTTTCAGCCTTTCTCGATCGATCGAAATGGTTTCTCGATCGATCGCCCTTCACAGTAAGTTTCTTCGCCTTTTTCAGCTTCTGGCGAGTTTGTATTTTGGCCCTAACTTTCTCATACAAACTCCGAATTTGATGAATCAGCTGTCCACGCGAGAGAAGTAAGAGAAAGTTCTACAATTTATATGGACCACATTTCCAAAACATGGCTCGAACATATAGTAATTTGAGGAGAAAGGAGCAATATGTGTCTTGGATTCTGGTTTTCTTCTTCTTCTTCAACTTATCATTTTTTCATGATTTTAGCTTGATTTTTCCCCTTTTATGAATTTCAACATTGATTCCTGAAATAGAGAAATATATACCATAAACCATAAAATTATCCAAGAATCAACACGAAAACATATACATATTATAGCATAAAAACGCGTAATATTCAACCCTATCAGTGGTCCATTATTTGTCTGAGAGTGTGTTTAATAGTCACCCACTATCGATAATGGTCCACGCTTTTTTTCTTTGTCGGGGAATCTTTTACATTATTGATTTTTGTAATCCCCGATCTTTAGGAAAACATGCTCTCTTGTTAGCAGGTCTTTTGTCTTTTCCTGCTTCCTATCGATCAGGCTTGTGCCGGAACCCTTTCCGTACTCTGGCTCTTTCTGTTCTGGGCACGCATGGCAAACCGATTTTTCCATCGATCGATGTGTGCCATGTTGCAGAACTTCCGATAAGTTATTTACTCGTCGGAATCTTGTTTTCCCAAAGAATTCTCCTCTTTGTTTCGAAGATTTTTCGGCAAATCCTGTAGTAGTTATTGTCAAATTCAACAAGAATCATAAATTCAGCAAGAATGGAAATTTGACTTTGTCCATCTCGGTTAGACAGACCAAAGTCACCATGCTCATCTAGTTGAAACTTTGTTTTCTGTTATTGCTCCAACTAATACTGATGCGTCCTCTAGTAACGCGGTCTTGAAAATTTTCAAGGTGTTACAATCTGGTTGTCTGAGCTGGATGATATGAAAAGCTTCCATGAAGCCTGTCTTTTGATGGTTTAGGAGCTGCACTGATAAAATATAACTCCAATACTTCTCTTGTAAGACCCTCCAGTAATAACTCATCATTAACAATTTGATAAGCACAAAATATTAGTTATGTCGTGGGATTTTATAAAAATTTGAACAGAATCTCCCCGTAAATAGGATATACCGAGGAAGCAACAGATTATAAATATATTCATATCAGCAATCAATTACCGACAACATAAACAATTCCCCAATACTCAATTCTTAAAGCCCACTCTCCTCAAAATTAAAAGCACATAAATCAACCAACTGAAAGGGAAACTTCGAAACATTTATACAGACCATATTGATCGCTTATTTTTTAAACAGGAAATTTCTCAGTGTAGCGATTCTACCGCGTGCACGGTTGTAGGGGTCTTCCTACCTTAACATCATCGTAATAACATATTAGGGACACTAAACAGCATTTATAACTTCTTAGGGCGCCGATTGCAGCTTTGAGCTAATAAGATTACAGGCCAATTTAGAATTTCCAAAAGCTAATTAATTACATTCTCAATTATGAATGTTTAAGCTATAGATTTACACTACTCCTAGAGTAGAGACTATCAAAATCCTGTATCCTATGTCCATCTTGCTCCTCTTAGCTCACTGCCTCAACCCGACCCTAGGCCCTTCAGTCCAAAAGTGTACCTACAGGAACAACCCATCATGAGCATGTACATCGTTACTTAACATCATAAGGTAATGGCATATAAATAAATGCATGAAGTATTTGGTAACATATAATTCCTGGTTAATCGCATTAACCCTCTTTGGTTGTCCCTGTTACATAGTCAGGCATATAATCATTAGTTCTAGACATAATGATCAAAATCGTACTTCATTCATAAGCTCATAATCAACAATGTTAATTAGAAATGGGTTGTCCTGGTTCTATTATGACAGCGGCACAATTGGCCCCCCTCGCTCGACATAAAGCGGAATTGTGATACCCCTCGCTACACCTTGATAGCTGATGAATCTCCTCGCTTAGAGGAATTATGATACCCCTCGCTACGCCTTGATAGCGGATGTATCCCCTCGCTAGTTATGTGAGCGGCAAGTACCTTCCTCGCTTGCCCATAAGAACCACCGGACATTCAACCATTCTTATAACAATGTTAAACATACATCATCATCATCATATCATAAACCTCGTTATCTTATAAACATCATCATCTTATAAGCATCATCATCTCATAAACATCATCATATTATAAGCATCATCATTGTAAACATCATCATCTTATAAAACATCATCATCTTCATCATAAACATCATCATCATAATTTTTACTATCATAATCATCATCATAAACATCATAAATACTTATGCATCAATGCATAGTCATAGTTTAGGAATGTGTTACCGTCCGATGCCCGTACGTCTCTTACATACCTTAATTCCAAAATGGAGAAGTTGTAGAACTTTATCTCCTTGAAGTTGTGGGTACCTGGGATGGGTTCTACATAACCATACAAATCGATATAGAAGCTAAATATAGTCCAATATCCAAAAATCCCACAAAAATAACAAAAACACATAATTGTGTGACTCGCGATCGATCGCTGAGATGCCCCGATCGATCGCGAGATCGCACTGCACGTTGCTGACTTTTTGTGCCTTCGGCGATCGATCGCCACTTTTGGCGCGATCGATCGCCAACCTCGCCGATCGATCGCCCAAAAGTGGCGATCGATCGCCAAATAGTTCTGGAGCCTACTGCTGGCTGCGCGATCGATCAAAAAAAGGCGATCGGGCGCATTGCGTACGATCGCCAATCAATTACAGCGAAAATCGCATTGAGCATTTCAAGCTCTAGGGAACCCTTCAGACAATCAAACTTTTCTACAACATCACATCAGAAACACACGATAAACCCACATAAAACACTTCAAAAATCAGACACCCAAACATATATAACATATACCCAAAACAAACCCACATAAAACACCAAAAGCTAACCCATTTCAACACCAAACATCATAAAAACTTTAGGAAGGGTTCCATACCTCTTAAGGACTCCAAATCCTACAATAAATCTCACAAACAAGGTTTTGTGAAGATTTCTCCTTCCACTTTTGCTCAAAATCGAAAATAGTGAAATGGGTAGGGTTTTGAGAGTGAATGGGGGATTTTTAAAAGAGTAAGGATTAAAGTGGGG
>CAJQUN010002269.1:0-29521 GCA_907163345.1 Haberlea rhodopensis | reverse complement strand
TTCTAAATATGATGGACAATCTATACATCAATGGAATATAGATGGTAAATCCGAATCTGAAATAGTCAATACATTACAAGAAATGGGTATGGAAAAACTGCTACAAAATTCATAAGTGCTACAGAAGAAACTGCTGTAGGTTAATAAATAACCGGATTTACAGGACAATTAAAAAATTGGGTGGGATAACCAATTAACTTTAGAAGACAAAAAGCTATTTTATATACATCATAAGTCAGAATTTGAAACAGAAGATGGAATAATTCAACAAAAGGCTGATGCCTGTGATTATTTATAATTACTATCGGCATGTATTTCGTTGGAAATCCAAAAGAACAACTAAGTTCTTCGCATATTGTTCTTTCAAACTTAAGATGTCCTACACTATCTGATTATAGATGGTACAAAGACGTCTTTCTTACTTTGTTCTCAAAAGAACAGACTGTAATCAAGCTTTCTGGAAAGAAAGATTCATTGCAGGTCTCCTAATTATTCGGTGGAGCGAATAACACAAAAACTCAAAAATGAAACTGATAGTGAGTCCTATCAATTTTGATTCCATAACTTTTGGACAATTATTTTCTTTTATCAAAAGAGAAGCTTTAACGTTATGCTCTGAATTAAAAATACAATCAAAATAGGCAAGATAAACATATTCTAGAAAAGAATTAGGTAACTTTTGTGAAGCATTTGGTATGCAAAAAATTCTTGCTCCCTCAACATATTATAAAAATAAGGTTAAAAAGCTCACTTCAGACAAAAGATATCGAAAATATTTTCGCAAACCTAAAAGACATTCAAAAGAACCAATGCCAGAAGAATCATTTAAGAAAAAGAAAAAATCTTACAAAAAACCATATAAAAAATTTGGTAATAATAATAACACTACAAAAATTCAATGTTGGAAATGTCATCGTTTTGGTCACAAGGCAGACACCTGTCCTGTGAAGACAAAAATAAATGAATTATTTCAAGATGATCCGAACTTAGAGATAAAATATCAACATTATTAATAAATGAAGAAAAACCACATTCTCAAACTTCTGAATCAGAATCTAGTATTAATACTGATTTCGAATATTTAAACCAAATTGCAAATAGCTCTAGTGATAGTGAAGACGAAAATCAAAATTCTAATTTTTGCTCTTTGTCAATAATGTCATTACAAAAAATAAAGACCAACACGAATTTTTATTCGAATTAATAATAAAATTCATAATCCTAACGATCAAAAAGAATATTTAGAAAAATTTAAAACTTTACTCCTTACTGAAGAAGAGCCAACCAATCAACTAAATGAACCTTTTAGTATTTCAAAATTATTTGATAAAAGCCCTTCTTCTACTATAAAGAAAATCAATTCCACCGATCTCCAATACGAAATTAATCAATTAAAAAAACAAATCTCAAATATTTATTGTAAATTACAAAGTCTTGATGCAAAAGATTTAGAATTAGATACTAAACTATCCATTCTTGAACAAGAACATTCTTTTGATACAAAAGATTCAGATCAAGGACAAATTCATGTATCTCAAATATGCCTGATCAAGAACAATACGTTCAGACAATAGAAAAAATTTCATTCCAAAAATGGTATTCTATGATTACTTTAATAATTAATGAATTTAAAATTAACACTATCTGCTTAATAGATAGTGGTGCTGATCAAAATTGTATAAATGAAGGACTTATTCCTACTAAATATTATGAAAAAACAAAAGAAAGACTTGTTGCAGCCAATTCAACGCCTTTAAATATAAAATATAAATTATCAAAAGCCTATATCTGCAATCAAGGATATTGTTTCAAAACCCCATTTATTTTAGTAAAAAACTTAAATCAAGAAATAATATTAGGAACACCTTTCTTAACTTCAATTTACCCTTTTCAGTTAATCATAAAGGTATTACTACTAATATTATGGGAAATAAAATAAGTTCTCATTTTTCTACTCCTACTAAAGTAAAAGAAATATCTTTACTTCAAGAATCATCAATTTTTAAACAACTTAATCTAATCAAAACCAAAAAAATCACAAATAAATCTTTTAAAAGAAGAAATATCATACTTAAAAATTGAAGAACAAATACAACTTCCCACAATTCAAGCAAAAATCAAATCCATAGAAACTAACATTAAAATAAAAATATGTTCTGAATTTCCTAATGCTTTTTGGGACAGGAAACAACATATCATAGAATTACCCTATGAAAAAGAATTCAATGAAAAAGATATCCCAACAAAAGCAAGACCGATTCAAATGAATAAAGAATTACTTGAAACCTGTAAACAAGAAATTCAAAATTTACTTACTAAAAATTTAATAAGGCCCAGTAAATCTCCTTGGAGTTGTGCAGCCTTTTATGTTAACAATAATGCTGAAAAGGAACGTGGAGTTCCTAGATTAGTAATTAATTATAAACCTTTAAACAAAGTACTACAATGGATTCGATATCCAATTCCAAATAAAAGAGATTTAATAAACAGATTATATAAAGCAACTATCTTTTCAAAATTTGATATGAAATCTGGATTTTGGCAAATTCAAATAGATGAAAAAGATAAATATAAAACAGCATTTACAGTGCCTTTTGGACATTACGAATGGAATGTAATGCCTTTTGGTCTCAAGAATGCTCCTTCTGAATTTCAAAATATAATGAATAATATTTCAATACCTTTGATTTTATCATTGTTTATATTGATGATGTTTTAATATTTTCAGAATCAATAGATCAACATTTTAAGCATTTAAATATCTTTATTCAAACTACTATGAAAAATGGATTAGCCGTTTCTGAATCTAAATTAAAACTATTTCAAACTAAAATTCGTTTCTTAGGACACGATATTTTCCAAGGCACTATCAAACCTATTTCAAGAGCCATAGAGTTTGCGTCAAAATTTCCAGATGAAATTAAAGATAAAACTCAACTTCAAAGATTCCTCGGATGTCTTAATTATGTTTCCGATTTCTTTCCTAAATTACGTATTATTTGTAAACCTCTTTATCAAAGACTTCAAAAGAAACCTTGTGAATGGACATCTGAACATTCACGTCTAGTTCAATTAATTAAAACTCAAGTTACATCCTTACCTTGCCTCGGACTTCCCAATCCCGGTGCCTACCTTATAGTTGAAACAGATGCATCTGATTCCGGGTATGGGGGTATACTCAAACAAAAATTACATTCATCTGCACTACAACTGAACATATCATTCGCTTTCATTCAGGTATTTGGTTAGGATCTTAAAAGTATTATTCAACGTTATTATCCTCAAGGTTGTCATTGGTACCCTGAAGACTCCAAAAAAACTCAACAATTTTATGAATTTATTCTTGTTGATTCAAAATCAATAGAATTAGTTCACACTCCGGACAATAAAAATCCTTCCCGAATTGCTTTCTCAAAATGTATAATTAAAAAGATTTTTAAACAAGAAGAATGGACTTTTCCATTCTCCCAAAAGAATTTTTCAAAAGATTTTAATCCTAAGGGTTATAATTATCCTGATTACAAAATGGCATGGTTTAATACGTTTTTCAAACGACCTTTTGATCATTCTTGGTTTTTTTACTTTTCATTCAAACTTCTTTAAAGAATTCCCCATTTGGTTTTGCGACTGGTGGTTCAAATTTGGTCCTTCAACCGAAATTCTACCTCCAGATGTAAAACTTGCCCTTCAAAGTTTGTTTCAAAAGCTCCAGGTACAGACTTTGAAAAACAAATTCTTTATTTCGCTGAATTCAAAGTACCATGGATTTTCTGTTGGAATTTCCAATTTCAACAATTTTATTCAAAACCTTACCCTATTTCTATTGTAAGAGAATTCAAAATTAAATGGTGGCAAAATTATTCTACTCATTATTGCAATCAAGAAGTGGTTCTTAGATTTCTTCAAACGGGTGAAAAAATTAAATGGTCACCAATTAATCAATCTGAAGTATCTACGAAACCAACTCATCCTTTGCATGCAAGAACTCAAGCAAAAAATGAATTCATGATTCAAAATTCACGAAAAACAAAAATTGAAAAAGATAAACAACCTATGACCGAGTACTCAGAACAACAAATCAAACTACTTCACATGATGGAAGACTGTCCAGAATTAGCCGCTAATTATGTTAATTATCTAAAACAAGTGAAATCGTCCTCATCAAAAGCGGACTCAGATGAATCAACTTCAAATTTCGACCCATTCAAAGATCAATTTGCTCAAGATCCATTTGATTTATGATACAGCTATGACAAAGCATACCGAGTCAATGATAAAACAAAAGTTATACCAATTTATATTCAATGATTCAAAAAAGAGAACTAGTTGGCACTAAAACTGGAAGAGCAAAATTCATGTGGAGAGCCGGTGGACTCATCACAGCAAGCCGATGGCTGTACTGCAAAGATCCAGACAAAAAGGACAGGATGATTTGACGTAAAGCTACCACTACTCAAAAAGAAGATTAAAGCAACGGTTATAATTCAAAGATGCTTTCCCACTCAAATCAAAAGACTACAGTAAAGATTCCATAGTACTGTCGGCCATTCTCAAAAGAAGATGCTAATGTAATGCAAATGTATTGTAAATTCAAATTTTAATTTTGTATCTATAAATAGATGTGTATATTTCATTATAATCATCGCAGAATTCTCTGGATGATATTTTAATTAAGTTCACTCTCATTTTCCACTACAATACTTGCTTGTAATCGCCTACTCTTATTCAAATTCAAAGTAAGTCAGTTTTATTTAAAGTCCTTTCTGTTCTTATTTCATTACATTAGTTTGTTTTCATATCATGTTTGTTCATATCATGTTTACTCATTGACCGTTAGGATTATGAATTTTATTTATTAATTCGAATAAAAATTCGTGTTGGTCTTTATTTTTTGTAATGACATTTATTGACAAAGAGCAAAAATTAGAATTTTGATTTTCGTCTTCACTATCACTAGAGCTATTTGCAATTTGGTTTAAATATTCGAAATCAGTATTAATACTAGATTCTGATTCAGAAGTTTGAGAATGTGGTTTTTCTTCATTTATTAATAATGTTGATATTTTATCTCTAAGTTCTGGATCATCTTGAAATAATTCATTTATTTTTGTCTTCACAGGACAGGTGTCTGCCTTGTGACCAAAACGATGACATTTCCAACATTGAATTTTTGTAGTGTTATTATTATTACCAAATTTTTTATATGGTTTTTTGTAAGATTTTTTCTTTTTCTTAAATGATTCTTCTGGCATTGGTTCTTTTGAATGTCTTTTAGGTTTGCGAAAATATTTTCGATATCTTTTGTCTGAAGTGAGCTTTTTAACCTTATTTTTATAATATGTTGAGGGAGCAAGAATTTTTTGCATACCAAATGCTTCACAAAAGTTACCTAATTCTTTTCTAGAATTATGTTTATCTTTGCCATATTTTGATTGTATTTTTAATTCAGAGCATAATGTTAAAGCTTCTCTTTTGATAAAAGAAAATAATTGTCCAAAAGTTATGGAATCAAAATTGATAGGATCACTATCAGTTTCAGTTTTGAGTTTTTGTGTTATTCGCTCACCGAATAATTTAGGAAGACCTGCAATGAATCTTTCTTTCCAGAAAGCTTGTTACAGTCTGTTCTTTTGAGAACATAAGTAAGAAAGACGTCTTTGTACCATCTATAATCAGATAGTGTAGGACATCTTAAGTTTGAAAGAACAATATGCGAAGAACTTAGTTGTTCTTTTGGATTTCCAACGAAATACATGCCGATAGTAATTATTAAATAATCACAGGCATCAGCCTTTTGTTGAATTATTCCATCTTCTGTTTCAAATTCTGACTTATGATGTATAATAGCTTGTTTGTCTTCTAAAGTTAATTGGTTATCCCACCAATTTTTTAATTGTCCTGTAAATCCGGTTATTAGTAGACCTACAGCAGTTTCTTCTGTAGCATTATGAATTTTGTATGCAGTTTTTGCCATACCCATTTCTTGTAATGTATTGAGTATTTCAGATTCGGATTTACCATCTATATTCCATTGATGTATAGATTGTCCATCATATTTAGAAGTTTGAAATTGAGTTCTTTCTTCATATTGAATGTCAGGAGGTGTTGGTTTTTTATAAAAATTTCTCGTTGGACCAAATGAACGTAATTTATTGATTTCTCCTTTAAAATTTTCATTAATTTCATTTATGAGATTATCCGTTTCACTGTCGGAACTTTCATTTGTTATTTTAACACAATTAATTTTTGAATTACTAGTAGAGGGAATATTGGCAAGTTTTTCGTTTATACGATTAAGTATATCGGTATTTGGTAATTTTAATTTACTTTCAAGGGACATAGGAATACTTCTTGGATTAAAGTGAGGTTGTGAAATATCGTGAGGAAATTTTAAATTTTCTGATTTAGTTTCTAATTGCAAATTTTGCATTTGATTTAGCTGAGTAGCCATAGTATGTAAAATTTGATTTGAAAAATTATTTTGTTGATATATTTTTATAATATCTTCTTGTGTAACAGGGTCTTTTCCTTCACGACCTCGTTTAAAGGGAGTAGCTATGATTTCACCATCGGAAGTGGTTACTTTTATTTTTTGAAGAGGTGGATGAATAGAAGTGACAGTAGTATTATTGTCTAAAGTCCATTTTTTGTAAAGGGCTGTTTGAACATTTATTTGTTGTAGAGAATAAACATTTTCTATTTCTTTAGTAAAGGCATACATGTTAAACCAATTAAGTAAAGGAATATTTGATTTTTTCTTAATTATGTCCATCATCCAAGCCTTTTTTATTTTGTTGATGAATTGAGGTTCTAATTGTTCAAACCATTGTCTTTTGTCGTTATTCTCAGAATCATTGTAATCATCAATCAAATATTGGTGATTAATTTTAAAATTAAAACATGAAATCATGTTTATTTGAGATAAAGTTGGGGAATTGGGAGGAGAATAATTTGTTGAACTCGATGGTTGGAATTCTGGCAGAGGTGATTTAAAATTGATTTTTGAGTCTGTGAAACGAGAACTAGAATAATTTGAAACATATTTTCTAGATGATTCTGGTTCGGGGTCATCAATTATAGGTGAATGAGATCTTTCTCTATATGAATTAAACCGTAATAAAATACGACCATCAGTTTCTTCAATTATTTGTGATATGTCTCTTCGTACTAAGTTTCTAGGTATTTGAGGAGTTTGAATAATAAATTCATTTGGGATTGTGATTTCATCCCACTTTAAACGTTTTGGAACAAAAACAGATGGATTATCTGCTTCTACATGTAATAAGACAGTTTCGTCTTTTATTGTTGTTTGAAGATTAAATTTTGGATTTAATTGTGAATTCATTATTCTAAAATACACTCTATATATGATAGCAAAGTTTTTACATAAATCTCGAAATTCATCTCCCTGAAGATGAACGTCTAAGACTAATGAGTCTTGAATTAGCGGATCTGAAAGATCTACTGAAAAGTTGGGGGAACAGTTGAAGTATATTGGTCCATTACAAACATTTGTTTGAATCATGGCTAATAATGAAGATTTATATTTTTTTAATCGTTTATCTCGAAGAGCGAGATATATTGGAGCATTAACTCCCATATGAACTAATGGTTTAACTGCAACTTGTATTAAACCAAAGTGAATATATTTATAATGTCTTTCTATATATTTTGTGATTGAATTTAACGATATCAAAGGTATACTTTGAAATTCTTGTTGTATAGAAATAGTTTCTTCATGAGTTTTAATTGAAAAAGCAGTTTTGAAATCAAAAGATCCTATTTGATAAAGCGTCTCTATTTGTTCTTCTGGAATAGTCCAGTTTGAATAGTTAATAGGTAAATGTATTTCTTTTGATTGAATGATGCTATTAGAACTTGAAGAACTTCTAGAAAATAGTCTTCTAATTGATGAAGCCATAGAAAAGTTTTAAAATTTTATTTTTAAGTTTTCTACTGTGAATAGTGTGACAGAGTACGGGACCACCACCGGGACCACCTAAACGGCTGACCAACGGACTTACAGGCTGACCAACGCAAACAGTTACACCAGAACAGTATGAACTTAAAATATAATTAGAAAACTATGGAATGGTTTCTACAATTTGAAGATATTTCTAGATTTGGGGGTAACCTGGCTCTGATACCATTGTGGGGAGGATCGACGAACTTTGACATTGTAATTTAAACATGATATGAGTAAACATGATATGAACAAACATGATATGAAAACAAACTAATGTAATGAAATAAGAACAGAAAGGACTTTAAATAAAACTGACTTACTTTGAATTTGAATAAGAGTAGGCGATTACAAGCAAGTATTGTAGTGGAAAATGAGAGTGAACTTAATTAAAATATCATCCAGAGAATTCTGCGATGATTATAATGAAATATACACATCTATTTATAGATACAAAATTAAAATTTGAATTTACAATACATTTGCATTACATTAGCATCTTCTTTTGAGAATGGCCGACAGTACTATGGAATCTTTACTGTAGTCTTTTGATTTGAGTGGGAAAGCATCTTTGAATTATAACCGTTGCTTTAATCTTCTTTTTGAGTAGTGGTAGCTTTACGTCAAATCATCCTGTCCTTTTTGTCTGGATCTTTGCAGTACAGCCATCGGCTTGCTGTGATGAGTCCACCGGCTCTCCACATGAATTTTGTTCTTCCAGTTTTAGTGCCAACTAGTTCTCTTTTTTGAATCATTGAATATAAATTGGTATACTTTTGTTTTATCATTGACTCGGTATGCTTTGTCATAGCTGTATCATAAATCAAATGGATCTTGAGCAAATTGATCTTTGAATGGGTCGAAATTTGAAGTTGATTCATCTGAGTCCGCTTTTGATGAGGACGATTTCACTTGTTTTAGATAATTAACATAATTAGCGGCTAATTCTGGACAGTCTTCCATCATGTGAAGTAGTTTGATTTGTTGTTCTGAGTACTCGGTCATAGGTTGTTTATCTTTTTCAATTTTTGTTTTTCGTGAATTTTGAATCATGAATTCATTTTTTGCTTGAGTTCTTGCATGCAAAGGATGAGTTGGTTTCGTAGATACTTCAGATTGATTAATTGGTGACCATTTAATTTTTCCACCCGTTTGAAGAAATCTAAGAACCACTTCTTGATTGCAATAATGAGTAGAATAATTTTGCCACCATTTAATTTTGAATTCTCTTACAATAGAAATAGGGTAAGGTTTTGAATAAAATTGTTGAAATTGGAAATTCCAACAGAAAATCCATGGTACTTTGAATTCAGCGAAATAAAGAATTTGTTTTTCAAAGTCTGTACCTGGAGCTTTTGAAACAAAACTTTGAAGGGCAAGTTTTACATCTGGAGGTAGAATTTCGGTTGAAGGACCAAATTTGAACCACCAGTCGCAAAACCAAATGGGGAATTCTTTAAAGAAGTTTGAATGAAAAGTAAAAAACCAAGAATGATCAAAAGGTCGTTTGAAAAACGTATTAAACCATGCCATTTTGTAATCAGGATAATTATAACCCTTAGGATTAAAATCTTTTGAAAAATTCTTTTGGGAGAATGGAAAAGTCCATTCTTCTTGTTTAAAAATCTTTTTAATTATACATTTTGAGAAAGCAATTCGGGAAGGATTTTTATTGTCCGGAGTGTGAACTAATTCTATTGATTTTGAATCAACAAGAATAAATTCATAAAATTGTTGAGTTTTTCTGGAGTCTTCAGGGTACCAATGACAACCTTGAGGATAATAATGTTGAATAATACTTTTAAGTGTATTAAAATCAGGGACTGTTAAAAATCTGGTTAGAGTAAGGTGTTCAACATAAGGTTTTGTAAAATAGGGAGATGATTGGGAAGAGGATTGAGTAGGTAAAGGTTTTTCAGGTGTGGTTGGTGCTAGAGGTGTTTGCACTGCTTGAGTATAGGAAAGGGGAGGAAAATCTGCAAGAACTGTAAATCTATTTTGAGTGGGTTTTTGAGCTGCATAATCATCGGATGTTTGAACTTTGGACTGGTTCATCTGTAATAATTTTTTTTCCTTGTAAAAACTCTCGAGTAAGAAAATCTGGAAGTGAATTGGATGATCCTTTAATGTATTCAATCTCAAAATCAAATACTGATAAAATAGCTTGCCACCGAGCAAAAATTTGTTTTGAAACTATATTTTTACATCTTTTTGTAAAATTTCTTTTGCAGATTTGCAATCTATACGTAACAGAAATGTTTTATTGTATAAATCATCTTGAAATTTGGAAATGCATAAGACTATTGATAAAATTTCTTTTTTGACAGTAGAATAATTCTTTTGAGATCCTAACCAAATACCTGAATGAAAGCGAATGATATGTTCAGTTGTAGGAGATGCAGATGAATGTAATTTTTGTTTGAGTATACCCCCATACCCGGAATTAGATGCATCTGTTTCAACTATAAGGTAGGCACCGGGATTGGGAAGTCCGAGGCAAGGTAAGGATGTAACTTGAGTTTTAATTAATTGAACTAGACGTGAATGTTCAGATGTCCATTCACAAGGTTTCTTTTGAAGTCTTTGATAAAGAGGTTTACAAATAATACGTAATTTAGGAAAGAAATCGGAAACATAATTAAGACATCCGAGGAATCTTTGAAGTTGAGTTTTATCTTTAATTTCATCTGGAAATTTTGACGCAAACTCTATGGCTCTTGAAATAGGTTTGATAGTGCCTTGGAAAATATCGTGTCCTAAGAAACGAATTTTAGTTTGAAATAGTTTTAATTTAGATTCAGAAACGGCTAATCCATTTTTCATAGTAGTTTGAATAAAGATATTTAAATGCTTAAAATGTTGATCTATTGATTCTGAAAATATTAAAACATCATCAATATAAACAATGATAAAATCAAAGGTATTGAAAATATTATTCATTATATTTTGAAATTCAGAAGGAGCATTCTTGAGACCAAAAGGCATTACATTCCATTTGTAATGTCCAAAAGGCACTGTAAATGCTGTTTTATATTTATCTTTTTCATTGAATTCTTTTTCATAGGGTAATTCTATGATATGTTGTTTCCTGTCCCAAAAAGCATTAGGAAATTCAGAACATATTTTTATTTTAATGTTAGTTTCTATGGATTTGATTTTTGCTTGAATTGTGGGAAGTTGTATTTGTTCTTCAATTTTTAAGTATGATATTTCTTCTTTTAAAAGATTTATTTGTGATTTTTTGGTTTTGATTAGATTAAGTTGTTTAAAAATTGATGATTCTTGAAGTAAAGATATTTCTTTTACTTTAGTAGGAGTAGAAAAATGAAAACTTATTTTATTTCCCATAATATTAGTAGTAATACCTTTATGATTAACTTGAAAAGGGTAAATTGAAGTTAAGAAAGGTGTTCCTAATATTATTTCTTGATTTAAGTTTTTTACTAAAATAAATGGGGTTTTGAAACAATATCCTTGATTGCAGATATAGGCTTTTGATAATTTATATTTTATATTTAAAGGCGTTGAATTGGCTGCAACAAGTCTTTCTTTTGTTTTTTCATAATATTTAGTAGGAATAAGTCCTTCATTTATACAATTTTGATCAGCACCACTATCTATTAAGCAGATAGTGTTAATTTTAAATTCATTACATTAGTTTGTTTTCATATCATTTTTGTTCATATCATGTTTACTCATATCATGTTTAAATTACAATGTCAAAGTTCGTAAACTTACGTAATTCTGAAAATTTCTCAAAACCTTCTTCCAACCAATATAATTATGAACTCAAGATACGTACTCTTATAATTGCACGAAATAGAAATTTATCAAAACATTAAAAAAACGTCCGAAATTGTTAAAATTTCTCAAATACTTATTCGAACCAAGAAAATGATATACTCAAAACATATACTCGAATATTCGCACGAAATCGAAATTTATCAAAAATCAAAAAACTTACGTAATTCTGAAAATTTCTAAAAACCTTCTTCCAACCAAGAAAATTATTTACTCAAGATACATACTCTTATAATTGCACGATTAAGAAATTTATCACAAAATAAAAAAAACGTCCGAAATTGTTACAATTTCTCAAATATTTATTCGAACCAAGAAAATGATGTACTCTAGACATATACTCGAATATTCGCACGAAATCGGAATTTATCAAAAAATCAAAAAACTTACGTAATTTCTGTAAATTTCTCAAAACCTTCTTCCAACCAATATAATTATGAACTCAAGACACGTACTCTTATAATTGCACGAAATAGAAATTTATTCAAAAAATAAAAAAAACGTCCGAAATTGTTAAAATTTCTGAATTACTTATTCGAACAAAGAAAATGATATACTCAAGACATATACTCGAATATTCGCACGAAATCGAAATTTATCAAAAAATCCAAAAACTTACGTAATTCTGAAAATTTCTAAAAACCTTCTTCCAACGAAGAAAATTATTTACTCAAGAAGATACATACTCTTATAATTGCACGAAAAAGAAATTTATCAAAAAATAAAAAAAACGTCCGAAATTGTTACAATTTCTCAAATACTTATATGAACCAAGAAAATGATTTACTCTAGACATATACTCGAATATTCGCACGAAATCGGAATTTATCAAAAAAACAAAAAACTTACGTAATTGTGAAAATTTCTCAAAACCTTCTTCCAACGAAGATAACAAAGTACTCAAGACACATACTCTTATAATTGCAAGAAATAGAAATTTATCAAAACATTAAAAAAACGTCCGAAATTGTTAAAATTTCTCAAATACTTATTCGAACCAAGAAAATTATATACTCAGAACATATACTCGAATATTCGCACGAAATCGAAATTTCTCAAAAAATCAAAAAACTTACGTAACTCTGAAAATTTCTAAAAACCCTCTTCCAACCAAGAAAATTATTTACTCAAGACACATACTCTTATAATTGCACGAAAAAGAACACATACTCTTATAATTGCACGAAATAGTAATTTATGAAAACATTAAAAAAACGTCCGAAACTGTTAAAATTTCTCAAATACTTATTCGAACCAAGAAAATGATGTACTCTAAACATATACTAGAATATTCTCATGAAATCGGAATTAATCAAAAAATCAAAAAACTTACGTAATTCTGAAAATTTCTCAAAACCTTCTTCCAACCAAGATAACAATGTACTCAAAACACATACTCTTATTATTGCACGAAATAATAATTTATCAAAACATCAGAAAAACGTCCAAAATTGTTAAAATTTCTCAAATACTTATTCGAACAAAGAAAATGATATACTCAAAACATATACTCGAATATTCGCACGAAATCGAAATTTATCAGAAAATCAAAAATGTTACGTAATTTCTGAAAATTTCTCAAAACCTTCTTCCAACCAAGATAACAATGTACTCAAGACACATACTCTTATAATTGCACGAAATATAAATTTATCAAAACATAAAAAAACGTCCGAAATTGTTAAAATTTCTCAAATACTTATTCGAACCAAGAAAATGATATACTCAAAACATATACTCGAATATTAGCACGAAATCGAAATTTATCAAAAATCAAAAAACTTACGTAATTTCTGAAAATTTCTCAAAACCTTCTTCCAACCAAGAAAATTATTTACTCGAGACACATACTCTTATAATTGCACGAAATAGAAATTTATCAAAACATAAAAAAAAACATCAGAAATTGTTAAAATTTCTCAAATACTTTTATTCGAACCAAGAAAATGATATACTCAAAACATATACTCGAATATTGAAACGAAATCGAAATTTATCAAAAAATCAAAAAACTTACGTAATTCTGAAAATTTCTATTTACGAAACTTCTTCCAACCAAGAAAATTATTTACTCAAGACACATACTCTTATAATTGCACGAAAAAGAAATTTATCAAAAAATCAAAAAAAACGTCCGAAATAGTTAAAATTTCCCAAATACTTATTCGAACCAAGAAAATGATGTACTCCTAGAATATACTCGAATATTCGCACGAAATCGAAATTTATCAAAAATCAAAAAACTTACGTAATTTCTGAAAATTTCCCAAAACCTTCTTCCAACCAATATAATTATGTACTAAAGACACATACTCTTATAATTGCACGAAATTGAAATTTTTCAAAACATTAAAAAAACGTCCGAAATTGTTAAAATTTCTCAAATACTTATTCGAACCAAGAAAATGATATACTCAAAACATATACTCGAATATTCACACGAAATCGAAATTTATCAAAAAATCAAAAAACTTACGTAATTTCTGAAAATTTCTCAAAACCTTCTTCCAACCAATATAACTATGTACTAAAGACACATACTCTTATAATTGCACGAAATAGAAATTTATCAAAAAATGAAAAAAAACGTCCGAAATTGTTAAAATTTCTCGAATACTTATTCGAACCAAGAAAATGATGTGCTCTAGAATATACTCGAATATTCGCACGAAATCGGAATTTATCAAAAAAACAAATAAACGTCCGAAATTGTTAAAATTTCTCGAATACTTATTCGAACCAAGAAAATGATATACTCAAAACATATACTCGAATATTCGCACGAAATCGAAATTTATCAAAAAATGAAAAAACTTACGTAATTTCTGAAAATTTCTCAAAACATTCTTCCAACAAAGAAAATTATTTGCTCAAGACGCATACTCTTTAAATTGCACGAAAGAGAAATTGATCAAAAAATCAAAAAAACGTCCGAAATTGTTACAATTTCTCAAATACTTATTCGAACCAAGAAAATGATGTACTCTAGAATATACTCGAATATTCGCACGAATTCGGAATTTATCAAAAAATCAAAAAATTTATGTAATTTCTGAAAATTTCTCAAAACCTTCTTCCAAGCAATATAATTATGTACTCAAAACACATACTCTTATAATTGAACGAAATAGAAATTTATCAAAAAATCAAAAAAACGTCCGAAATTGTTAAAATTTCTCAAATACTTATTCGAACCAAGAAAATGATATACTCAAAACATATACTCGAATATTCGCACGAAATCGAAATTTATAAAAATCAAAAAACTTATGTAATTTCTGTAAATTTCTAAAAACCTTCTTCCAACCAAGAAAATTATTTACTCAAGACACATACTCTTATAATTGCACGAAAAAGAAATTTATCAAAAAATAAAAAAAAAAACGTCCCAAATAGTTAAAATTTCTCAAATACTTATTCGAACCAAGAAAATGATGTACTCTAGACATATACTCGAATATTCGCACGAAATCGGAATTTTTAAAAAAATCAAAAAACTTACGTAATTCTGAAAATTTCTCAAAATCTTCTTCTAATCAAGATAACAATGATATACTTATTCGAACCAAGAAAATGATATACTCAAAACATATACTCGATATTCGCACGAAATGGAAATTTATCAAAAAATCAAAAAACTTACGTAATTTCTGAAAATTTCTCAAAACCTTCTTCCAACGAATAAAAGTATTTAATCAAGACACATACTCTTATAATTGCACGAAAAAGAAATTGATCAAAAAATCAAAAAACGTCCGAAATTGTTACAATTTCTCAAATACTTATTCGAACCAAGAAAATGATATACTCAAAACATATACTCGAGTATATGTCTAGAGTACATCATTTTCTTGGTTCGAATAAGTATTTGAGAAATTTTAACAATTTAGGATGTTTTTTTTTATTTTTGGATAAATTTCTTTTTCGTGCAATTATAAGAGTATGTGTCTTGAGTAAATAATTTTCTTGGTTGGAAGAAGGTTTTGAGAAATTTTCAGAATTACGTATGTTTTTTGATTTTTTTATAAATTTTGATTTCGTGCGAATATTCGAGTATATGTCTTGAGTATATCATATTCTTGGTTCGAATAAGTATTTGATAAATTTTAACAATTTCGGACGTTTTTCTGATTTTTTGATAAATTTCTATTTCGTTCAATTATAAGAGTATGTGTCTTGAGTTCATAATTATATTGGTTGGAAGAAGGTTTTTAGAATTTTTCAGAAATTACGTAAGTATTTTAATTTTTGATAAATTCCGATTTCGTGCGTACATCATTTTTTGGGTTCGAATAAGTATTTGAGAAATTTTTAACAATTTCGGACGTTTTTTGATGTTTTGATAAATTTCTATTACGTGCAATTATAAGAGTATGTGTCTTGAGTACATTGTTATTTTGGTTGGAAGAAGGTTTTGAGAAATTTTAGAAATTACGTAAGTTTTTTGATTTTTTGATAAATTCCGATTTCGTGCGAATATTCGAGTATATTTCTAGATTACATCATTTTCTTGGTTCGAATAAGTATTTGAGAAACTGTAACAATTTCGGACGTTTTTTTTATTTTTGATCAATTTCTTTTTCGTGCAATTATAAGAGTATATGTCTTGATTTAATAATTTTATTGGTTGGAAGAAGGTTTTGAGAAATTTTCAGAAATTACGTAAGTTTTTTGATTTTTTGATAAATTTCGATTTCGAGTATATGTTTTGAGTATATCATTTTCTTGGTTCGAATAAGTATTTGAGAAATTTTAACAATTTTGGACGTTTTTTTGATATTTTGATAAATTTCTATTTCGTGCAATTATGAAGAGTATGTGTCTTGAGTATATTGTTATCTTGATTGGAAGAAGGTTTTGAGAAATTTTCAGAATTACGAAGTTGTTTTTTATTTTTTGATAAATTCCGATTTCGTGCGAATATTCGAGTATATGTCTAGAGTACATCATTTTCTCGGTTCGAATAAGTATTTGAGAAATTGTAACAATTTTGGATGTTATATTTTTTTTTTGATAAATTTCTATTTCGTGCAATTATAAGAGTATGTGTCTTGAGTAAATAATTTTCTTAATTGGAAGAAGGTTTTGAGAAACTTTCCGAAATTACGTAAGTTTTTTGATTTTTTGATAAATTCCGATTTCGTGCGAATATTCGAGTATATGTCTAGAGTACATCATTTTCTTGGTTCGAATAAGTATTTGAGAAATTGTAACAATTTCGGACGTTTTTTTTGATTTTTTGATAAATTTCTTTTTCGTGCAATTATAAGAGTATGTGTCTTGAGTAAATAATTTTCTTGGTTGGAAGAAGGTTTGAGAAATTTTCAGAAATTACGTAAGTTTTTTGATTTTTTTGATAAATTTCGATTTCGTGCGAATATTCGAATATATGTTTTGAGTATATCATTTTCTTGGTTCGAATAAGTATTTGAGAAATTTTAACAATTTCGGACGTTTTTTGATGTTTTGATAAATTTCTATTTCGTGCAATTATAAGAGTATGTGTCTTGAGTTCATAATTATATTGGTTGGAAGAAGGTTTTGAGAAATTTTCAGAAATTACGTTAAGTTTTTTAATTTTTTGATAAATTCCGATTTCGTGCGAATATTCGAGTATATTTCTAGAGTACATCATTTTCTTGGTTCGAATAAGTATTTGAGAAATTGTAATATTTTCGGATGTTTTATTTATTTATTGATAAATTTCTTTTTCGTGCAAATATAAGAGTATGTTTTCTTAAGTAAATAATTTTCATGGTTAGAAGAAGATTTTGAGAAATTTTCAGAAATTACGTAAGTATTTTGATTTTTTGATAAATTTCGATTTCGTGCGAATATTCGAGTATATGTTTTGAGTATATCATTTTCTTGGTTCGAATAAGTATTTGAGAAATTTTAACGATTTCGGTCGTTTTTTTGATGTTTTGATAAATTTCTATTTCGTGTAATTATAAGATTATGTGTCTTGAGTACATTGTTATCTTGGTTGGAAGAAGGTTTTGAGAAATTTTCAGAATTACGTAAGTTTTTTGATTTTTTGATAAATTCCGATTTCGTGAGAATATTCGAGTATATTCTAGAGTACATCATTTTCTCGGTTCGAATAAGTATTTGAGAAATTGTAACAATTTCGGACGTTTTTTTTATTTTTTGATAAATTTCTCTTTCGTGCAATTAAAGGAGTATGTGTCTTGAGTAAATTATTTTCTGGGTTGGAAGAAGGTTTTGAGAAATTTTCAGAAATTACGTAAGTTTTTTGATTTTTTGATAAATTTCGATTTCGTGCGAATATTCGAGTATATGTTTTGAGTATATCATTTTCTTGGTTCGAATAAGTATTTGAGAAATTTTAACAATTTCGGACGTTTTTTTGATGTTTTGATAAATTTCTATTTCGTGCAATTATAAGAGTATGTGTCTTGAGTAGATTGTTATCTTGGTTGGAAGAAAGAAGGTTTTGAGAAATTTTAGAAATTACGTAAGTTTTTTGATTTTTTGATAAATTCCGATTTCGTGCGAATATTCGAGTATATTCTAGAGTAGATCATTTTCTTGGTTCGAATAAGTATTTGAGAAATTGTAATAACTTCGGACGTTTTTTTTATTTTTTGATAAATTTCTTTTTCGTGCAATTATAAGAGTATGCGTCTTGAGTAAATAATTTTCTTGGTTGGAAGAAGGTTTTGAGAAATTTTCAGAAATTTCGTAAGTTTTTTCATTTCTTCATAAATTTCGATTTCGTGCGAATATTCGAGTATATGTCTAGAGTACATTGTTATCTTGGTTGGAAGAAGGTTTTGAGAAATTTTAGAAATTACGTAAGTTTTTTGATTTTTTTTATAAATTCCGATTTCTTGCGAATATTCGAGTATATTTTAGAGTACATCATTTTCTTGGTTCGAATAAGTATTTGAGAAATTGTAACACTTTCGGACGTTTTTTTGATTTTTTGATCAATTTCTTTTTCGTGCAATTATAAGAGTATGTGTCTTGAGTAAATAATTTATTGGTTGGAAGAAGGGTTTGAGAAATTTTCAGAAATTACGTAAGTTTTTTGATTTTTTGATAAATTTCGATTTCGTGCGAATATTCGAGTATATGTTTTGAGTATATCATTTTCTTGGTTCGAATAAGTATTTGAGAAATTTTAATAATTTCGGACGTTTTTTTGATGTTTTGATAAATTTATATTTCGTGCAATTATAAGAGTATGTGTCTTGAGTACATTGTTATCTTGGTTGGAAGAAGGTTTTGAGAAATTTTCAGAATTACGTAAGTTTTTTGATTTTTTGATAAATTCCGATTTCGTGCGAATATTCGAGTATATGTCTAGAGTACATCATTTTCTTGGTTCGAATAAGTATTTGAGAAATTTTAACAATTTCGGACGTTTTTTTTTATTTTTTGATAAATTTCTTTTTCGTGCAATTATAAGAGTATGTGTCTTGAGTAAATAATTTTCTTGGTTGGAAGAAGGTTTTGAGAAATTTTCAGAAATTACGTAAGTTTTTTGATTTTTTGATAAATTTCGATTTCGTGCGAATATTCGAGTATATGTCTTGAGTATATCATTTTCTTGGTTCGAATAAGTATTTGAGAAATTTTAACAATTTCGGACGTTTTTTTGATGTTTTGATAAATTTCTATTTCGTGCAATTATAAGAGTATGTGTCTTGAGTTCATAATTATATTGGTTGGAAGAAGGTTTTGAGAAATTTTCAGAAATTACGTAAGTTTTTTGATTTTTTGATAAATTCCGATTTCGTGCGAATATTCGAGTATATGTCTAGAGTACATCATTTTCTTGGTTCGAATAAGTATTTGAGAAATTGTAACAATTTCGGACGTTTTTTTTATTTTTTGATAAATTTCTTTTTCGTGCAATTATAAGAGTATGTGTCTTGAGTAAATAATTTTCTTGGTTGGAAGAAGGTTTTGAGAAATTTTCAGAAATTACGTAAGTTTTTTGATTTTTTGATAAATTTTGATTTCGTGCGAATATTCGATGTATATGTTTTGAGTATATCATTTTCTTGGTTCGAATAAGTATTTGAGAAATTTTAATAATTTAGACGTTTTTTTGATGTTTTGATAAATTTCTATTTCGTGCAATTTAAAGAGTATGTGTCTTGAGTACATTGTTATCTTGATTGGAAGAAGGTTTTGAGAAATTTTCAGAATTACGTAAGTTTTTTGATTTTTTGATAAATTCCGATTTCGTGCGAATATTCGAGTATATTCTAGAGTACATCATTTTCTTGGTTCGAATAAGTATTTGAGAAATTGTAACATTTCGGACGTTTTTTTTGATTTTTTGATCAATTTCTTTTTCGTGCAATTATAAGAGTATGTGTCTTGATTAAATAATTTTATTGGTTGGAAGAAGGTTTTGAGAAATTTTCAGAAATTACGTAAGTTTTTTAATTTTTTGATAAATTTCGATTTCGTGCGAATATTTGAGTATATGTTTTGAGTATATCATTTTCTTGGTTCGAATAAGTATTTGAGAAATTTTAACTAATTTCGGACGTTTTTTTGATGTTTTGATAAATTTATATTTCGTGCAATTATAAGAGTATGTAGTCTTGAGTACATAGTTATCTTGGTTGGAAGAAGGTTTGAGAAATTTTCAGAAATTACGTAAGTTTTTTGATTTTTGATAAATTCGATTTCGTGCGAATATTCGAGTATATGTTTGAGTATATCATTTTCTTGGTTCGAATAAGTATTTGAGAAATTTTAATAATTTCGGACGTTTTTTTGATGTTTTGATAAATTTCTATTTCGTGCAATTATAAGAGTATGTGTCTTGAGTACATATGTTATCTTGGTTGGAAGAAGGTTTTGAGAAATTTTCAGAATTACGTAAGTTTTTTGATTTTTTGATAAATTTCGATTTCGTGAGAATATTCGAGTATATGTCTAGAGTACATCATTTTCTTGGTTCGAATAAGTATTTGAGAAATTTTAACAATTTAGGACTGTTTTTTGATGTTTTGATAAATTTCTATTTCGTGCAATTATAAGAGTATGTGTCTTGAGTACATATGTTATCTTGGTTGGAAGAAGGTTTTGAGAAATTTTCAGAATTACGTAAGTTTTTTGATTTTTTGATAAATTCCGATTTCGTGCGAATATTCGAGTATATGTCTAGAGTACATCATTTTCTTGGTTCGAATAAGTATTTGAGAAATTGTAACAATTTCGGACGTTTTTTTTATTTTTTGATAAATTTCTTTTTCGTGCAATTATAAGAGTATGTGTCTTGAGTAAATAATTTTCTTGGTTGGAAGAAGGTTTTGAGAAATTTTCAGAAATTACGTAAGTTTTTTGATTTTTTGATAAATTTCGATTTCGTGCGAATATTCGAGTATATGTTTTGAGTATATCATTTTCTTGGTTCGAATAAGTATTTGAGAAATTTTAACAATTTCGGACGTTTTTTTGATGTTTTGATAAATTTCTATTTCGTGCAATTATAAGAGTATGTGTCTTGAGTACATTGTTATCTTGGTTGGAAGAAGGTTTTGAGAAATTTTCAGAAATTACGTAAGTTTTTTGATTTTTTGATAAATTCCGATTTCGTGCGAATATTCGAGTATATGTCTAGAGTACATCATTTTCTTGGTTCGAATAAGTATTTGAGAAATTGTAACAATTTCGGACGTTTTTTTTATTTTTTGATAAATTTCTTTTTCGTGCAATTATAAGAGTATGTGTCTTGAGTAAATAATTTTCTTGGTTGGAAGAAGGTTTTGAGAAATTTTCAGAAATTACGTAAGTTTTTTGATTTTTTGATAAATTTCGATTTCGTGCGAATATTCGAGTATATGTTTTGAGTATATCATTTTCTTGGTTCGAATAAGTATTTGAGAAATTTTAACAATTTCGGACGTTTTTTTGATGTTTTGATAAATTTCTATTTCGTGCAATTATAAGAGTATGTGTCTTGAGTACATTGTTATCTTGGTTGGAAGAAGGTTTTGAGAAATTTTCAGAAATTACGTAAGTTTTTTGATTTTTTGATAAATTCCGATTTCGTGCGAATATTCGAGTATATGTCTAGAGTACATCATTTTCTTCGGTTCGAATAAGTATTTGAGAAATTGTAACAATTTCGGACGTTTTTTTATTTTTTGATAAATTTCTATTTCGTGCAATTATAAGAGTATGTGTCTTGAGTAAATAATTTTCTTAGTTGGAAGAAGGTTTTGAGAAATTTTCAGAAATTACGTAAGTTTTTTGATTTTTTGATAAATTCTGATTTCGTGCGAATATTCGAGTATATGTTTAGAGTACATCATTTTCTTGGTTCGAATAAGTATTTGAGAAATTGTAACAATTTCGGACGTTTTTTTTATTTTTTGATAAATTTCTTTTTCGTGCAATTATAAGAGTATGTGTCTTGAGTAAATAATTTTCTTGGTTGGAAGAAGGTTTGAGAAATTTTCAGAAATTACGTAAGTTTTTTGATTTTTTGATAAATTTCGATTTCGTGCGAATATTCGAGTATATGTTTTGAGTATATCATTTTCTTGGTTCGAATAAGTATTTGAGAAATTTTTAACAATTTCGGACGTTTTTTTGATGTTTTGATAAATTTCTATTTCGTGCAATTATAAGAGTATGTGTCTTGAGTTACATAATTATATTGGTTGGAAGAAGGTTTTGAGAAATTTTCAGAAATTACGTAAGTTTTTTATTTTTTGATAAATTCCGATTTCGTGCGAATATTCGAGTATATGTCTAGAGTACATCATTTTCTTGGTTCGAATAAGTATTTGAGAAATTGTAACTATTTTCGGACGTTTTATTTATTTATTGATAAATTTCTTTTTCGTGCAAATATAAGAGTATGTGTCTTGAGTAAATAATTTTCTTGGTTGGAAGAAGGTTTTGAGAAATTTTCAGAAATTACGTAAGTTTTTTGATTTTTTGATAAATTTCGATTTCGTGCGAATATTCGAGTATATGTTTTGAGTATATCATTTTCTTGGTTCGAATAAGTATTTGAGAAATTTTAACAATTTCGGACGTTTTTTTGATGTTTTGATAAATTTCTATTTCGTGCAATTATAAGAGTATGTGTCTTGAGTACATTGTTATCTTGGTTGGAAGAAGGTTTTGAGAAATTTTCAGAATTACGTAAGTTTTTTGATTTTTTGATAAATTCCGATTTCGTGAGAATATTCGAGTATATGTCTAGAGTACATCATTTTCTCGGTTCGAATAAGTATTTGAGAAATTGTAACAATTTCGGACGTTTTTTTTATTTTTTGATAAATTTCTCTTTCGTGCAATTATAAGAGTATGTGTCTTGAGTAAATAATTTTCTTGGTTGGAAGAAGGTTTTGAGAAATTTTCAGAAATTACGTAAGTTTTTTGATTTTTTGATAAATTTCGATTTCGTGCGAATATTCGAGTATATGTTTTGAGTATATCATTTTCTTGGTTCGAATAAGTATTTGAGAAATTTTAACAATTTCGGACGTTTTTTTGATGTTTTGATAAATTTCTATTTCGTGCAATTATAAGAGTATGTGTCTTGAGTACATTGTTATCTTGGTTGGAAGAAAGAAGGTTTTGAGAAATTTTAGAAATTACGTAAGTTTTTTGATTTTTTGATAAATTCCGATTTCGTGCGAATATTCGAGTATATTCTAGAGTAGATCATTTTCTTGGTTCGAATAAGTATTTGAGAAATTGTAATAACTTCGGACGTTTTTTTTATTTTTTGATAAATTTCTTTTTCGTGCAATTATAAGAGTATGCGTCTTGAGTAAATAATTTTCTTGGTTGGAAGAAGGTTTTGAGAAATTTTCAGAAATTTCGTAAGTTTTTTCATTTCTTCATAAATTTCGATTTCGTGCGAATATTCGAGTATATGTCTAGAGTACATTGTTATCTTGGTTGGAAGAAGGTTTTGAGAAATTTTAGAAATTACGTAAGTTTTTTGATTTTTTTTATAAATTCCGATTTCTTGCGAATATTCGAGTATATTTTAGAGTACATCATTTTCTTGGTTCGAATAAGTATTTGAGAAATTGTAACACTTTCGGACGTTTTTTTTGATTTTTTGATAAATTTCTTTTTCGTGCAATTATAAGAGTATGTGTCTTGAGTAAATAATTTTCTTGGTTGGAAGAAGGTTTTGAGAAATTTTCAGAAATTACGTAAGTTTTTTGATTTTTTGATAAATTTCGATTTCGTGCGAATATTCGAGTATATGTTTTGAGTATATCATTTTCTTGGTTCGAATAAGTATTTGAGAAATTTTAACAATTTCGGACGTTTTTTTGATGTTTTGATAAATTTCTATTTCGTGCAATTATAAGAGTATGTGTCTTGAGTACATTGTTATCTTGGTTGGAAGAAGGTTTTGAGAAATTTTCAGAATTACGTAAGTTTTTTGATTTTTTGATAAATTCCGATTTCGTGCGAATATTCGAGTATATGTCTAGAGTACATCATTTTCTTGGTTCGAATAAGTATTTGAGAAATTTTAACAATTTCGGACGTTTTTTTGATTTTTTGATAAATTTCTTTTTCGTGCAATTATAAGAGTATGTGTCTTGAGTAAATAATTTATCTTGGTTGGAAGAAGGTTTTGAGAAATTTTCAGAAATTACGTAAGTTTTTTGATTTTTTGATAAATTTCGATTTCGTGCGAATATTCGAGTATATGTCTTGAGTATATCATTTTCTTGGTTCGAATAAGTATTTGAGAAATTTTAACAATTTCGGACGTTTTTTTTGATGTTTTGATAAATTTCTATTTCGTGCAATTATAAGAGTATGTGTCTTGAGTACATATTTATCTTGGTTGGAAGAAGGTTTTGAGAAATTTTCAGAAATTACGTAAGTTTTTTGATTTTTTGATAAATTCCGATTTCGTGCGAATATTCGAGTATATGTCTAGAGTACATCATTTTCTTGGTTCGAATAAGTATTTGAGAAATTGTAACAATTTCGGACGTTTTTTTGATTTTTTGATAAATTTCTTTTCGTGCAATTATAAGAGTATGTGTCTTGAGTAAATAATTTTCTTGGTTGGAAGAAGGTTTTGAGAAATTTTCAGAAATTACGTAAGTTTTTTGATTTTTTGATAAATTTCGATTTCGTGCGAATATTCGAGTATATGTTTTGAGTATATCATTTTCTTGGTTCGAATAAGTATTTGAGAAATTTTAACAATTTCGGACGTTTTTTTGATGTTTTGATAAATTTCTATTTCGTGCAATTATAAGAGTATGTGTCTTGAGTACATTGTTATCTTGGTTGGAAGAAGGTTTTGAGAAATTTTCAGAATTACGTAAGTTTTTTGATTTTTTGATAAATTCCGATTTCGTGCGAATATTCGAGTATATGTCTAGAGTACATCATTTTCTTGGTTCGAATAAGTATTTGAGAAATTGTAACAATTTCGGACGTTTTTTTTGATTTTTTGATAAATTTCTTTTTCGTGCAATTATAAGAGTATGTGTCTTGAGTAAATAATTTTATTGGTTGGAAGAAGGTTTTGAGAAATTTTCAGAAATTACGTAAGTTTTTTGATTTTTTGATAAATTTCGATTTCGTGCGAATATTCGAGTATATGTTTTGAGTATATCATTTTCTTGGTTCGAATAAGTATTTGAGAAATTTTAACAATTTCGGACGTTTTTTTTGATTTTTTGATAAATTTCTATTTCGTGCAATTATAAGAGTATGTGTCTTGAGTACATATTTATCTTGGTTGGAAGAAGGTTTTGAGAAATTTTCAGAAATTACGTAAGTTTTTTGATTTTTTGATAAATTCGATTTCGTGCGAATATTCGAGTATATGTCTTGAGTATATCATTTTCTTGGTTCGAATAAGTATTTGAGAAATTTTAACAATTTCGGACGTTTTTTTTGATGTTTTGATAAATTTCTATTTCGTGCAATTATAAGAGTATGTGTCTTGAGTACATATTTATCTTGGTTGGAAGAAGGTTTTGAGAAATTTTCAGAAATTACGTAAGTTTTTTGATTTTTTGATAAATTTCGATTTCGTGCGAATATTCGAGTATATGTCTTAGAGTACATCATTTTCTTGGTTCGAATAAGTATTTGAGAAATTTTAACAATTTCGGACGTTTTTTGATTTTTTGATAAATTTCTATTTCGTGCAATTATAAGAGTATGTGTCTTGAGTACATATTTATCTTGGTTGGAAGAAGGTTTTGAGAAATTTTCAGAAATTACGTAAGTTTTTTGATTTTTTGATAAATTTCCGATTTCGTGCGAATATTCGAGTATATGTCTAGAGTATATCATTTTCTTGGTTTCGAATAAGTATTTGAGAAATTTTAACAATTTCGGACGTTTTTTTTGATTTTTTGATAAATTCTATTTTCGTGCAATTATAAGAGTATGTGTCTTGAGTACATAATTTTCTTGGTGGAAGAAGGTTTTGAGAAATTTTCAGAAATTACGTAAGTTTTTTGATTTTTTGATAAATTTTGATTTCGTGGAATATTCGAGTATATGTCTTGAGTATATCATTTATCTTGGTTCGAATAAGTATTTGAGAAATTTAACAATTTAGGACGTTTTTTTGATGTTTTGATAAATTTCTATTTCGTGCAATTATAAGAGTATGTGTCTTGAGTAATAATTTTATCTTGGTTGGAAGAAGGTTTTGAGAAATTTTCAGAAATTACGTAAGTTTTTTGATTTTTTGATAAATTTCGATTTCGTGCGAATATTCGAGTATATGTCTAGAGTACATCATTTTCTTGGTTCGAATAAGTATTTGAGAAATTGTAACAATTTCGGACGTTTTTTTGATTTTTTGATAAATTTCTATTTCGTGCAATTATAAGAGTATGTGTCTTGAGTAATAATTTATCTTGGTTGGAAGAAGGTTTTGAGAAATTTTCAGAAATTACGTAAGTTTTTTGATTTTTTGATAAATTTCGATTTCGTGCGAATATTCGAGTATATGTTTGAGTATATCATTTTCTTGGTTCGAATAAGTATTTGAGAAATTTTAACAATTTCGGACGTTTTTTTGATGTTTTGATAAATTTCTATTTCGTGCAATTATAAGAGTATGTGTCTTGAGTACATTGTTATCTTGGTTGGAAGAAGGTTTTGAGAAATTTTCAGAAATTACGTAAGTTTTTTGATTTTTTGATAAATTCGATTTCGTGCGAATATTCGAGTATATGTCTAGAGTACATCATTTTCTCTGGTTCGAATAAGTATTTGAGAAATTGTAACAATTTCGGACGTTTTATTTTTTTTTTTGATAAATTTCTATTTCGTGCAATTATAAGAGTATGTGTCTTGAGTAAATAATTTTCTTAGTTGGAAGAAGGTTTTGAGAAATTTTCAGAAATTACGTAAGTTTTTTGATTTTTTGATAAATTCGATTTCGTGCGAATATTCGAGTATATGTTTAGAGTACATCATTTTCTTGGTTCGAATAAGTATTTGAGAAATTGTAACAATTTCGGACGTTTTTTTTATTTTTTGATAAATTTCTTTTTCGTGCAATTATAAGAGTATGTGTCTTGAGTAAATAATTTTCTTTGTTGGAAGAAGGTTTTGAGAAATTTTCAGAAATTACGTAAGTTTTTTGATTTTTTGATAAATTTCGATTTCGTGCGAATATTCGAAGTATATGTTTTGAGTATATCATTTTCTTGGTTCGAATAAGTATTTGAGAAATTTTAACAATTTCGGACGTTTTTTTGATTTTTTGATAAATTTCTATTTCGTGCAATTATAAGAGTATGTGTCTTGAGTACATAATTATATTGGTTGGAAGAAGGTTTTGAGAAATTTTCAGAAATTACGTAAGTTTTTTGATTTTTTGATAAATTTCGATTTCGTGCGAATATTCGAGTATATGTCTTAGAGTATCATCATTTTCTTGGTTCGAATAAGTATTTGAGAAATTTTAACAATTTCGGACGTTTTTTTGATTTTTTGATAAATTTCTATTTCGTGCAATTATAAGAGTATGTGTCTTGAGTAATAATTTTATTGGTTGGAAGAAGGTTTTGAGAAATTTTCAGAAATTACGTAAGTTTTTTGATTTTTTGATAAATTTCGATTTCGTGCGAATATTCGAGTATATGTCTAGAGTATATCATTTTCTTGGTTCGAATAAGTATTTGAGAAATTTTAACAATTTCGGACGTTTTTTTGATTTTTTTGATAAATTTCTATTTCGTGCAATTATAAGAGTATGTGTCTTGAGTACATTGTTATCTTGGTTGGAAGAAGGTTTTGAGAAATTTTCAGAATTACGTAAGTTTTTTGATTTTTTGATAAATTCCGATTTCGTGAGAATATTCGAGTATATGTCTAGAGTACATCATTTTCTCGGTTCGAATAAGTATTTGAGAAATTGTAACAATTTCGGACGTTTTTTTTGATTTTTTTGATAAATTTCTTTTTCGTGCAATTATAAGAGTATGTGTCTTGAGTAAATAATTTTCTTGGTTGGAAGAAGGTTTTGAGAAATTTTCAGAATTACGTAAGTTTTTTTGATTTTTTGATAAATTTCGATTTCGTGCGAATATTCGAGTATATGTCTTGAGTATATCATTTTCTTGGTTCGAATAAGTATTTGAGAAATTTTAACAATTTCGGACGTTTTTTCTGATTTTTTGATAAATTTCTATTTCGTGCAATTATAAGAGTATGTGTCTTGAGTCATAATTATATTGGTTGGAAGAAGGTTTTGAGAAATTTTCAGAAATTACGTAAGTTTTTTGATTTTTTGATAAATTCCGATTTCGTGCGAATATTCGAGTATATGTCTAGAGTACATCATTTTCTTGGTTCGAATAAGTATTTGAGAAATTGTAACAATTTCGGACGTTTTTTTTTGATTTTTTGATAAATTTCTTTTCGTTGCAATTATAGAGTATGTGTCTTGAGTAAATAATTTTCTTGGTTGGAAGAAGGTTTTTGAGAAATTTTCAGAAATTTACGTAGACGTTTTTTTGATTTTTTTTTTGATTCAAATTCTGATTTCATTCGCGAATCTTCGAGTATAGTATGTTTGCAGTAGTATATCATTTTCTTGGTCGAATAAGGTATTAATGCAAACATTTTAATCAATTTCGGACGTTTTTTTGATACTTTTCGAATAAATTTCTATTTCGTGCCAATTTATAAGATGTATGTTGTCTTGAGTACATTGTTATCTTGGTTGGAAGAATGTTTGAGAAATTTAGAAACTACGTAACAGTTTTTTATTTTTTGATAAATCTCGATTTGTGCGAATATTCGAGTATATGTCTTTAGAGTACATATATTTTCTCGGTTCGAATAAGTATTTGAGAAATTGTAAACAATTTCGGACGTTTTTTTTATTTTTGATAAATTTTCTTCGTGCTGCAATTATAAGAGTATGGTCTTGAGTAATAATTTATTGGTTGGAAGAAGGTTTGAGAAATTTTAGAAATAAGTAAGTTTTTTGATTTTTGATAAATTTCGATTTCTTGCGAATATTGTTGTATAGTTGTTGGTACATCATTTTCTTGGTTCGAATAAGTATTTGAGAAATTTAACAATTTCGGACGTTTTTTTGATTTTTTGATAAATTTCTACTCGTTTTGCAAGTATAAGAGTATGTGTCTTGAGTACAATATTTTCCTGGTTGGAAAAGGTTTTGAGAAATTTTCAGAAATTACGTAAGTTTTTTGATTTTTGATAAATTAGATTTCGTGAATATTCGAGTATATTCTTGAGTATATCATTTTCTGGTTCGAATAT
>CAJQUN010002268.1:0-29540 GCA_907163345.1 Haberlea rhodopensis | reverse complement strand
TATATTTCGATTTTTACTTGATTCTTGTGCGATTTATGTTGTTTGGTCCGAAAATCTGCTGTACTTTGGTCCAAACATTCTTGCTATTACAGGTTCGAAAATCTATGGTATTTTTGCTCGATTTCATATTGCTATGGTTCGAAACATTTATGTTGTTATGTGGCTTGATTGTTGCTTTTTGGTTCGAAAATTGTGATGATTCTAGACCGATTTATACTGCTATGTTGGGTCGAAAGTTCCTGTCAATCTTTGGTTCGATTTCTTCATGTTTTGGGTCGAAAGTTTCTGCTATATTTTGGCTCGAATTCTTACAGTTGGTTCGAAAATTTCCCATGTTGTTTAACTCGATTTGTTACTGTTTTGATTGGAAAATTCCTGCTACATTTGGGTTTTGTTTCCCTGCTACTAGCCGATATAACTTGCTGTTACAATTGGACTTTTCTTCGGTTTGGTTTTCCCTGCTCTAGGTCGAAATTAGGATGTTGATTCCCCTGCTATTTTTATTCAAAGTCGTGCTGTTTCGAGTTGAATTTCATGAAGCTTTAAGACTCGAATTTATATTGTCTCGGTTTTTTTTTTAATCTCGCTACTATTTTCATAAAAACCGTACTACTGTTAGGTGAAACATTACTACTATTTTGCTTGAAACCTTGCTACTATTTTGATCGAATATTAGGCGGCTGTTGGATCGAACATTGCTGCTATTATTGATCGATTTCATAGCCTGTTATGAATCGAAACCTTGTTGTTGTGTTGATGACAACTTAACTTTAGTTTTTGGCTTGAAATTCTTACTAACCGATCAAGCTTGTTGCTGTGTTTGAGGATTTTGTGTATGGTCGACCCTGGTTTCTTCCTTATTGGTTCTAGAGTAGATTGAGTTGCTTGGCACAACAGTTAATGATTGTTATGTTCGATAAGCTTTAGTATTTTGTCATAAATGGAGCAGTGAACCTAGTAGATTATGATTTCGTTGAATATCGTTATAACTAATGAAATTGTATATCTTTATACAAAATGTACGAGTTTTTTAAAAATGAGGAATATTGATTGAATATTGAATTAATGAATGAGTTATTGAATTCTAATAGATACTGCGCGAACCCTTGGAAGTCGAGGGTTGGCAACCTTAAGGTACGTAGTGACGTACGAGCAGGTATGGTATGAAATAATTACATATTTATGCATACATGTGTTGTTAATTATGATATGTAAATTCAAGTCATAGATTTTACTAGTTGATTTTAATTTTGAAACATATTTGGCTTATTTGCTCTTACATGATTTGGAGTGAAATAGTTGATGTCGATATGTGGTTTATAATTGAGTATGTTGAGTCGTGTCGTATTGATATTGACCACGATATCGATATATTATGTTTGACAAAACTTAGTAGGGAAAGAGTTTACACTCGAGCACCTACGGAACCTATCATTATTGAATGATCACTGCATTAAAGTAAATAAATGAAGATTATGTATATAGAATGAGGCATTCAAACTGTTTTATGTAATGTTTAATAAGTAAGATGTCTTTGAGCAATGAAGTTGCTTTGGAACCTATTGAGAATGACATGGTTGAATGAGTTATGAGATAAATGATGAATGAGAGTTCTTGGATATGATTGAGATATCTCCAGGACATAGTGCCATTTAGATTTCGGCATTGAGATGCTGGAACAGAACGGAATATGGCTATATTGTAATTAGATTTGACTATGATTTTTTTTTACAAAAAGTAAAAAGAATAAATGATGAATATGTTGAATGAAAACATAGTTAGATACTAGTTTTGATAACATGGAATATATGTGCGATATTGTCACCAAGGTTGAGTTGTATAAAACATCATGAGATGTTGGGAAACTTCAAATATATGAGATATAGATCGAGATCTTTTGGGAAGTCTTGGCCTTCAGATAAATTCCCATGTACTGAAAATTGTGAAATGAAATCTAATAATGATATGACTATTTTGATGTATGATCTAACTTACAGAAGATTATTGGTCATTAAGTAGTTCGATGTTAATTGATTAATCCGAGGAGATGGAATTTTAGGGCATGATGTTTAAGTCGAAATTCCATATGTATTGGGATACCTTATAATTTGACTGAGATGAAGTATTAAAGGATTGAACCTTTTAAGTTGTTATGTGTTAATAACATAGATGAAACCCAGATGTTGTGACTCATCAGCATACATAATAAGAGAATGTACAGATATACCTCCGAAACATGAATTGAACGATGCACAAAAATAATGAAATAAATGCTAGAAATGGTTCAATATATTTGAAACCATTAATGAAATGATATATACGAACTTTGTGTAAAGGCACCATAGAATCTATTTCAAGCAAAGCTGAATTTTCTGAAAATGTAAGATTGGTACGAACCCAGACCTGGAGATCGAACGACAGAAGTGTTGAACACTAAACCATGCTCGGAACTATTAGGAATCTTAGGTTAATTGAATTGATAAGTTTGGGTATATTAAAGAATAGAATTTGCATGGACCTGAGTATTAACCTGGTTTGGAATCTGTGCACTTGTGGTAAAGTTTTGAGAAATTTGAAAAATGATAGAACTTTTGAAGATACTTGCGATGAAGATTTGTAAGCATATCGATAAAGAAACCTTGACTCGCTATTGAATTGAGACAATTTCAACAATGATTGTCTTATGTTAAGGATTTACCTGATTCATTAGCTTAGGACGATTTTGTACGTCTATTAAAGAATCTGCGTTCTGAATCGCATCCGGTGTCAATCCAAAACCAAGATCTGCCTAAATCTATCTTGTTTGCTCGATGTACGATTATGTCATACGAGGCTTCTAATTCTTGATATTTCTTGAACTCGACGAGTTGAATCTTTTGACAAATTTCAGCCAAATTGTAATTATTTTTGAGATGAAACCAGGAGGTGTTTAATATCTGAAGCGATATCTTAGATTCCGCTCGTGAAAGAATTTTGATCAATCCATAGCCACCTGAATGTGGAATTGTCACAGGCGATGGTGAGTCACTCTCTATCAGGTAGTTTACCAACCCGGATCGGCTTTCCTTATCGATAGTGAATATAATGAAAATTCACATCTCTGTATAACGAATTAACCTCAATGCGAGTCAGACATTTCTTTGATCATCTTTGATCAGCCGAGCGTAACTTTGGTCTCTTTGATTAACACCCGGATCTGTTTTTGTCATTTATTCTGACATTCCGAAGAAATATTAGGACATAGTTTGAAAATCGGTATTCATTGGTTCCTATTAAGAAATGAGTCTATTTGGCCAACTATCGAAACTAAAACGGTTGAAATGATCGGAGCCGAGATTCTTACGGTGCCACTGCCATTCTCGACGTAGCTTTCTAATTGATTCAAATAAGGTCGAAGTAGTGTTAAACTGGCTAAGATCTACCAATGTTCATGGTCCGATGTCTTATGGTTTAGCAGGATCCAAATGTCGATTTATCGAAAGGTTTTTTTTTTTGAAAATGGCTAAACCTATTACTCAACCTGACACACGAAAAGTTGAAAATGTATTTGGCCAGACGAGTATGAAAATTGTTTTCTGAGACCCTATATATAGTTTTGTAAAATGATAACAATGTTTTGTTTTAAAAATTTGACGTCATATTATAAGCGGGGAATACTTGTTTTATCCGGACCACAAGAACTTAAAACTATCTAATCCTTTAATCCGATATGACTACGAGGGGCAACGCAGATATGAATGAATCTTTTGGAGAATTACGATGATGAAAACTCAAATGTTGCTACGAACTGTCCTCAGTCGTAACATCAACGAGTCTGTTCTAGCTTTTGTTCATATCACCTGGTATATGCTGATATATGTACTTCTGTCTGAGCTTGTCTCTCATACAGGAATCCCATCAATGTTCAGCAATTCAAGTTAAGTCTTTTTTTTCCAAACACCAGGAAAAGTCGAATGAATTGATGTTCAAACTCAGGAATCTGTAGAATTTGAAACTCCAGGACATCCTTGCTAGTTTTTACCAACTTAATCCTTGATAAGTTGTTCCTGATAATTCATATTTGATCTTTGTACTTATTAGAGGAGTTCATAACTGTGGAAAACAGATTACCCTGAAGACGAAAGATGCATACGACTCTGAGACCTTCAGTTCTGATGGAGATGTATGAGTTAAGAAGATTACTGATGCATTGTAAATTGGTTGGGTTTGTCAACAAGTTTAAATCAAATGGATAAAACTCGAGGGTTGCTTCATGGCTTTAAAAGTCCTCATTGGGATTGAGAACATACGGCTATGGATTTTGTGACCCGTATTCCTCGATCACCCAGAGACTTTGATGTTGTTTTGAACATTAGTGATCGATTTCCTAAGTATGGACTTTTCATTCCTTACTAACGTACTTATCTTTTTACGAATGTGATCTGTTGTTTATCGAGCATATTTACGTAATGCGGTGAACGATTTTAACTTTGAAGGGCATGAACCTGTGCCCTTGATCAAAGTTCCTATATTTATATACCTACCAAACGAGCAAAGGTTTGACATCTTTTGAAACCTTTTAGTAGAGACGCTGACGATCGCCTCTAGCCTGGAAAGAAATCGATGAAACACCAGTGACTAGACATAATTCATACGAGAAATGATAATGATAAGATTCAGTTGTACAGATAGCGGATGATGGCTGCCCATGATCGTCAATTAAGTTATGCTTTTTAGACGAAGACGACCAATAGAATTTCAGATAGGTGATCATATATTCTGAAAATTTCTTCCGTTCGAGACACACTAAATCATTTGACATACGAGGCAAATTATCGCCTTGTTGTGTTGACTGTACAAGATCGAGATTGAATTAGAAATCTTGCCTATAGATTTTCGCTGTCACCAGCTTTATCGGACGCTCGTGATGTATTTTCTTCATGCTTCTTTGTCGCGAATATATTAATTGAAGCTATTTCAGCTTGATGAGATTGGGTTATAATCTTTCGTGTTAAACATCTTATTTTGTTTTTTGAATCGTACGGATATATACCAGTTCCATTATATTCAATATATCCTGCCGTGTATCCTGATCCATATGAATATTTTCAGCCTTGATCTGGATCTATGTTTGTGATTCGAGGACGAAATCTGTTTAAGTAGGGGAGAAGTGTAAGGCCCCGAGATTTGATTAATGTTAATTAATTATAATTTGGGAAATTATTTATGATTAAATTGGGAATTTATTAATAATTAATTTGGAATTAATTAATTAAAGGTGAAATTGACAAGATGAATGTCAACTGATAATTTTATCGGAGCATGAAATATTTTTGAAATTTTAAAATATACTCCGATAATATTTTAGAGATAAGTTATTAAAATGGAGAATTAATAAAAATGAAAGAATTTAATTTTGTGTTATAATAGTGGTATAAATCCCAATTATTGTCTGTAAATATAATTTATCAGTGCACCGATGACACTCCGATGTACATAACTGGACTAGAAATACATATATTAAAAGACATTTCAGCTCTTTTTCACGCACAAAACGTGAAAACGCGCACACACCTTACCCGATGCTCTCTCCTTCCCCTGCACCTTTCGCTCGTGTCTGACCCTTCTCCGCTCAAGCCGTGCGCACGCCGCCGTCGGACCACCATTCGTCGAGGTCGACCCACCACCACCTTCCTCACTCAACGGCGCACGTTTCCATACCAAGAATTGGAGGTTTCCGTTGCTGATTTCGTCGGGTTTCGCCAAGAACAGTGAGGGTCGCGTAAGTTAGGGTTCTTGCATTTTTGTTTCGATTTCTCCTTTTTAATCTTAATCTTAGTTCAATTATTGTTGCCTAACATCTTCCCCTCACCTAGACCGACTTCCGGTCGCCGCCCCTCTCGCCGCCCCTGAGTCGCCGGAAAACGTGCATGCAACCGCGGTTACTGTTCACTCGATGGTAAATTCGAATTTTTAGTTTGTACTTCGAAATTTTGGCCAAATTGGGTGTTGATGTTAGTTCTAGCATTGCATGTGGAGGTTGGTTGATTTAGCCAATGCATGTTCGATTTTTGCCGACTGCTTTCAGCATTTGGGGATTAAAAATGCTTGATTCTGTTTTTGATCGATTTTAATTCATGCAAATCATGGTTTACCTTGACTAATTAGAAATGAGGGAATGCATGTAATTTAAATGTCATTTGTTGGACTGTTTCGGGTTTGGTGTGGTTTTCGGGGAATGACGATCAAGTTTCTTGCATGTGTCATTATAAAGAGTTTAAAATCATGTTATTGGCCTCTTGTCTCTAATCGGTGCGATTCTATTGGGTTTGGAAGTATCCTTGTTGTTCGTAACCATGCATCCTTAAATTCTAAAATCTTGCAGTTAAATCGAAGTTAACACTGTTTGAAAGGGAAAATATGATTGATTTTCATATGTTCGAGGGTGAAGATTCTAAATTCTTAGTTAGTCAACTAATAACTCATTTAGATCCTATTTTAGCTTGTTGAATCACATATGAATGGCTGGCATGTAATCTCAAAGGCATTCTTGGGTTGAATTCGAATTTGTCGCTCAAATTTCACTCTTTAGTGTAGATTGTCTTACCTGTTGAATCTTGGTAGATATCGTGCATTGATTAGCTTGGACGATTATGTATGCACGCGTAAGTTGGTAGACTTTTTGGTTAGTTTGATATGTGAAAATGACAAGTGAGCTTCAATAATTGATTAAAGAAACAATCCAATATGTCCAACTTCTGTAGATGATAATCCTCTATGTTGTATTGTATGGATTTTATAGATTAACATATGACATTGGAGCTCCACGAGCGACAAGGACGATATTCATCCTTTAGAAAGAAAGATTAGGTATGTTGCGATCGGTAACATACGACAAATATCTGTATTATTTGATACATGATTTGCTGAACTTACGTTATTTGCATGACTTACGTGAAATTTCTTGGCTATGTGATTTTACTTGAATTATGAACTTTCAGAGTTGATATATTGATGTCCGTAAATAACTGTTTAGTTAACACACATCTTTTTCAATAAATGTACATCAATATATGACTTACACGTTGGACATATTAAGTTGCATCATATGAGATTATGATACTGGCATGATGCATTGACACGCATGGACATTGAGCACGTCATGTTGATTCTACCGATTTTTTCGTTGATACCCTTATCTTTTTCGTTGGTATCTGTGATGCGTGTCTGGGAATGATGGGCACGCCGATGGCTCGGCTTAAAGAGTGAGCTGAGAGATGCCCGTAGCGACGAGTGTGCCGACGTCGCCCAGACACAAGGGATGATGGACCGCCGATGGCTCGACTGAGAGAGATGTCGTAGCGACGAGCGAGTCGACGCCCCTGCTCGAGCATGATATTTGATTGATGATACCTTTCTTTGGACTCCGATCCTTTGGTATCTTGAGATATTTGATAGCTTTTCCTTGGATTTCCGGACATTTGCTATCCCGAGATGATTTGTACCCTTCATGCATTGCATTGCATTGCATGACATCATATATCAAATTTTATAGATGCATATTGTATTTACTTGATAGTTTCATATTGGGCTTTGGCTCACCCCGTAGGGGGATGTTGTTGTCTTTGTGTGGGCAATGACAGGTATTAGAGGTGACCAGGATCCCAAGAGGGAATGCTCGCTAGAAGTATTACATGAGGTTGTTTTCTTTATCTTTTCCCAGTCTTAGGATAGTTACGTATAACAGGTGTGTCCTGGATAGTATAACTATGTAAATTAAGTTTATTTCCGTCGAGTCTTGATTATGGGTGAATATTTGCTGTTTCTTTACTGCTGATGGTATTATGTATTTACTTGCTGCACTGGGATATTATTTGTGTGCTTTCATTTTTTTTTCTGGTATGTCCCTCGTGCGTGGATGTCATGTCGAAATTTTTAGAGCCACTTGTTGGCAGAACTTTTAAGGACTTTTAAAATAATCTTCCGCTGTTTACAACTGAATAATCATTGTGTGATAACTAAACATTTGATTAGGAACGGGTCCTCACACTAAACGAATCATATGGTCTTGGTTTCGAGCTAACTTACCACCACTCGCTCGAGGTGAGGGAACCCTTGCTCATTTGACACCACACCCAGGCGTCGATGTGGCGCGTCGCTTATGGGCGACGACCTAGCATCCCTTGACCACTTATCACTACACCCGGGATCCGGTGCAGCGCGTCGCTGTGTAGGGAACGTCCCAACGCAATACATCTTATAGTTCATGTCATTGAGATGCGACTAATGCAGTTTACCCACCGTGATTTGAAAATAGTGGGGTAATCCGCACCTAAAAAATAACATGATGCATTCTGCACATAAAATTAGAAAGTCAATTTGATATATACTATGTTGCAATTTACAACATATGGTTTCAATCAAATGTAACTTACACCCGATTCCGATTAGGTGCAACTTACCTCTAAGTGGTTTGGAAATAGGCAGCACACCCCTGTGGTTTGTAAGTGCAAAATTCACCATCCTAAACGACTATAGTTTCATCATGACAAGCCAAAATATTCTGAAAATTATGGAGGGAGGGCGGTGAGCTATATTTTATAAACCACAAGGAGTATGATGTCTATTTACAACCACATGGGTTAACGTGCATATTAGCAATATCACAGGGGTGAATTGTCATTAGCTCGTTAAAATACTATAAACTGACCATTCATTTTAAGTAGTTTGTGAAACTTATTTGCTGTCGAATTAAGATATCATATGTGATGTATAATGAACAAGTTATAGTTAGCGCTATTGTACCTTGTTTTGGCTGGATGAACATTATGAATTTCTGTTACAAACATATGCTATTTTGATTCTGATTAGATTGTGATGCAATTGACAGGGAAAACCGGTGGCCTGAAAATGTTGGAGCATGAATGCGTATCAAACCCTACTCATAGCAAGACAACAGGACTACCTCGGAAGCGATATTATCGAGCTCGGGCTCATAGCAATCCTTTGAGTGATTCCCATTTCCCTGTTCCGATATCCCCCAGTAAGGTTGACTATTCCCTCCATTACCCCCATGTATGATAGTTCGAAAAAGATTGAATTTGCAGACATTGTTGTGGATTTGGCGGGCTTTTAATTAGCCTCGCAACTCTTTTCCCTAGTACGCTGATGATTGGGATGGAATTGAGGGACAAGGTGACAGAGTATGTGAAGGAAAGGATATTAGCATTGAGGGCCACTAATCCTAGCAAGTACGAGAATGCGTCAGTGGTTCGGACTAATTCCATGAAGTACATTCCCAATTACTTTGAGAAGGACAGCTCACTAAGATGTTCTTTTTGTTTCCGGATCCCCATTTTAAAGAGAAAAATCATAGGCGTAGGGTAATCAGTCCGCATTTGCTCGATGAGTATGCCTATGTGCTTAGAGTCGGTGGGATAATATATACAATAACTGATGTAAAGGAGCTTGGTTTGTGGATGAAGTCATGTTTGGAGGATCACCCTTTATTCAAGCCTCTTACCAAGGACGAGCTCCAAAATGATCCAGTTGTAAAGCTCTTGAGTACTAGCAACTGAGGAAGGGCAGAAAGTTGAGAGGAATGGTGGCCAAACGTTCCAGGCTGTTTATAGACGCTGTGAAACTGTCTCTTCCTCATTGAATTATGCGCCAAGTGACATGAATTATGGAGCAAGTCCATTCACGTTGGAGTTTTCTATCCAACTAAATGGGAAATAGCAAGCTGATTTTTGCTTTTGTGCCTAAATATATCCTTATTGTCGTGGTATTCCTGTCATGGTGAAGAAAATGCGTTGGACTACAAGTAGGTTATGCTAATCTGAAAGGCGTTATAGAGAGAGCTAGTTGATGTCTTAAATGTTGTCTGCCTACGTTCGCAAGTGATTACAGAGCGGTTGTAAGAGAAGAAGCCATTGAATTGGATGCCAATCAATGTTTTATGGGTATGCCTGTGGGAAAAATTATCCCATTGAAAAAATGTTCTTCAATGACACTGTTTTTTGGCTAAATGTTCTTCTATTCTTTTTTAAGGTAACTCGAGGTTTGTATAATTAAAAAGCTCTGTTGGCTAGACCACCTTGTGTTTGCTATAAATATGAGAGAAAATAGTCATAAATTGGCTAATTAAGGGGGTCTATTCAACAATTACCTTCGATAACTTGTAATGACTTTTTTATTTAAAAGTATAGAGGTATCCAATCTAGACTTTTGTATATACACTGTACAAGTCTACTGATATTTAATCATGACTTTCAAGAGTTTCTAAAATTCACATGGTATTCAATTTTGATTTGAAATTCTATAAAAGTCCGGTGGTATCTAAATTTTAATAGATTTTCATTTACTTTTATGGAATTATTCAGATACAAATTTTGAAACGTTGTATAACTATTAAAAGTAAAAAAAAGTCTCTCCCTTACCTAGACATGGCCACGGTTATATAATAACCGTGGCCCGGCCCGGACCGTAACCGGGTCAACGGGCCGGTTACCCGTTGACCCGGCCCGTTGACCCGGTTCAACGGTTCGAAACCGTAACCGGCCCGTCACTGTACGGGCCGGTTACGGTTCACGGGTATTAATAACCGTGGAACCGGCGGTTTCCAACCTCCGGGAACCGCCGGTTCCACCCATCTTTTTTTTTTTAATTTTTATTATTTAAAATTAAATTGTGTGTTCAGGATTCGAACCCTTGACCTCTGACATATATATACAGCTTATTACCAACTAAGCTATTGTCTTGATTGTTTTATTTTAGACAATATAAATATATATACTAAAAGAACTATTTTATATTAAAAAATAAAAATTATCTAAAAAAAATATATTATGCTCTTATATAAATATTTTATAATAAAAACATACCTATAACAAAGTAAATATAACAAAATTGTTGGATAAATTAATAAGAACTATAAATAGTGGTTTGCAAAATAAAATATTTGAAGCAAATTATTACAAAACAAATATATTATATGCCATTTATAATTATTCTACAGTATTTTATGATCATTATTGGATTTACATTATATATATAATAATTAAATACGTATATCTTAGTTTATCACAATAACTTACAATAGAAACTCAATAATGTAATATTTGACTAATTAATAAAATATTTTCATAATTTACTTATACTGATTTGGGAACAACGTATTGAATTGATAATTCACTAACTTTATATTATATAATTGTTTTTAAATTTATCCGATAATTGATTTGGGAACAACGTCTAATGTAACATATTTGAGCACATAGAAACCTCAGTTAAAAATAAACACTTATCACTAAAATTGATTTAAACACAACTAATAAGTGTCTGACTAAAAGAGGAGATGTAAACAACAAGCACAGAGCAGCACAAGACAGTGACTATGAGAGTGCATAAATCTCATGAGTCGATCTATATTCGATTAGTCCTAACAAATTTGTGGCTAATATTAGAAGTAAATATATTCTGTTGGATTAATTTTGAAATTTATCCTATTTTTATCCAGAAATTAATATGTTTAGATTAATTATTGGATGGTGTTTTGTATCGAAACTCTTGTTTTCTCAACACAAAAATTACGACAATCCAAAAATAGAAGTTAGTTAATTCAAATATTACGATTAGAATCACGTATGATATCATATATAATTCATAGTAACATTTTGGCGCACAAAGCGCGCAAAATATACCAATGATAGATTTAACTAGATTTGTAAGATTAATGGCATACGAGCTAGAAAATTTCCACTAGATATACCCACAAATTAAACTAGAAATCGCTAAATGATTCATATGAATATAGAGAGTTAATGACAACTTAAAAAGTTCAAACTCTCCCCCCGTTACATTTCCTTTGTTCTTTTTATGATTCTTTTATAGTAAGTTTTAAATTGGTTAAATAAAAAGTTTAATTTTAGTTTTTTTTAATTTAAAAAATATAAGGATCGAACCGTAACCGTAACCGGTGGTTAACCGTAATCGTAACCGTAACCGGCGGTTCACGAACCGTAACCGGAACCGTCTACGAAGGTTAAGGTTAAGGGTCGAGCTCTTTTGAACCGTCGAACCGGCGGTTCCGAACCGTCAACCGGCGGTTCACGAACCGTGGTCATGTCTACCCTTACCTAGAGATTTGAAAGGACTTATAAGATAGAAAAGAAAAGAAAACCCACCCATTCTTCCACCTTCACGACTTTGCTTCTCTCTTTTTTGGGGTTTCTCTCTTCTTCGAAAGCATCAACACCATAATCAAACGTTGGAAGCAACACTATTTCGTTTATTATTTTGTATTTATTTCTCAAGTTTACCCACTGGTGTGCATCTTTGAGATTCCGAAATTCCTGAAATCAAATTGACGTTGATCGAAAAAAAATTGGACAAAACTACATCTTTGAAATTGTTTACGAATGTAGGTTTTTTTGGCGTTCAGTTTGGGATTGTTTAATTTTGATGGTTATTGAGCATGTTGAACTGCAATCATTATTTTTGGGATAAAGTGAACTGCGAACTCATGGAGCAAAGTTTTGTTGTGCTTTTCATGGATGATTCATCATACAAACATATGTGAGAAAGACGAAAAACTCTGATGCCATTTTTGACTTTTGTAATATAATTTTAAGATATAGGTTCAATGCTCTGTGTCCTGTCTCTCTTCCTAGTTTGAATGTTTTGCCCTTAGTTTGAATATTTCTATATTATGCATTCTCAATAAGTATTATCAATGGGAGATTTACAAGCAAAATATAACGTGTGGACGACTGAGAAGAGAAATGAATTACTAAAACTTATGGTTGATGCTTGCAATGCGAGGATGACATGATAGGAATGTCGTATTCAACAAAAGACCTGTAAAAAAAAGTATACTTCCTGCTATGGGCACAAAACTTGAGTGTCAAAAGACTTTTACACAAAATCAAAGTTGTTTGAAAATGGTACTAATAACGATACACCAATTATTGTAAGCTTATTTCGTCGTAACTCTGGTTTTGGTGTGAACCAGATAATAAAGCTAAATCATATTTATTAGAACAAGTTTACGATGATGACGACTTTGATTCATTATTTGATACTCTAGAACAACTACGAGAAAATGCTAATGCATGGAGGGATAGTAATAGCCGCTCGAATGTGTAATGATGTTGAAGATATTGTTGACAACGGACCTTAGATTTTTATGAAAAACTACTGAAAATGCATCAAATTTTCTCTATATTTTTATTATTTATTTATCTAGTGTAAGGCCCAAAGATTTAATTGCTGTTAATTAAATATAATTGAGAATTTATTAATAATTAATTTGGAATTAATTAATTAGATGTGAAATTGAATATGAATGTCAATTGACAATTTAATCGGAACATGACATATTTTTGAAAGTGTAAAATAAACTCCGATAATATTTTAAAAATAAATTATTAAACTGAAGAATTTAATTTTGTGTTATAGTAGTGGATATAAATCCCAAGTGTAGACTGAAAATTTAATATATCGGTGCATAGGTGGATGCACATAACTGGTCTGGAAACAAAAATTATTAAAATGCATTCAGCTATAATTCACATAATAAAAGGTGTAAAAACGCACACACATACGTTTCAGCAGAACCAAAAAGCGACCCCTTAATCTTCCCTTTCCTCTCGCGCCCGACTCCACCTAGAAAAGCTGTGCGTCCGCCGTCGTCCGGCCACCTCTGGGTGCGCCCGACCTGCCCTCACCTTCCTCACTCTCCCACGGTCATTTCCATATAAAGGAATCATCGTCCTTGTCAATGGTTTCGTCGGATTTCGCTCAGAAACGGAGAAAATCGGAAAGTTCGTGTGATATCCCTGAAATTAATCATGTGCTTTATAGTTTCAATACTGATTTTGAGATGATTATGGTGTTTATAATTATTGAATGGTTGGGGAAATGTATAGTTATGCGGTGGGCATGAACTGGTTATACATTTCAGGGTGCAGTAGTGCACTGTGGGGGATTTGTAAATTTGGCTTGGTGTCATTGTGCTTTATTCTAATGATATAGAAAAAGCATGTTAAACGTTATTATGGTGCATTTATTGGTATAAATGCTTTAAAACATCAAGTGGGGGTATTTTTGTTCATTATGCTTAAATGTTGGGGCAATGGTTTTGAATTAGTCCTACACCTACCCCTTATTTCCCTTCATTTCACCAACTCCCTCTTTAAACACTCAACCCTTTCCCAAACCCATTTTCATCGCTTAACAAGGAGAAGAGGGGAGAGAAAGTTTAAAGCTTGTAATCTTTGTATCTTGCTAAGGATTTGAAGCTCTAGGGTAAGGAAATCCTTCTTGTAATGTTCGCATCAAGTTTTTTTATGAGTTTTGGATTTGTGTATTTGGGAAAGGGAATGGGGTTGGTTTTGAAATGTGATGATTATGGATTTTTTGTTGCTATTGGTGTATGTTATGGTGTAATATTGGTGTATTTGATGTGTTGGATTGAAGGAAGTTGAAGTTTTATGGGTTGAGTGTGTTGGAGAAGATGGAATGTATGAAAATGGTGAAAAATCCCGTATACAGAGTAAGGTGATCGATCGCCGTGAAATAGCAATCGATCGCCTCGAGACAGTAGGATTTGGCGACCGATCGCTACGTCGAAGCGATCGATCGCTCGGGACTTAGCGATCGAGTAGTTGGCAGATGTTGGGCAGTGCTGCAAAGGGGGGTCTCGCAATCGATCGGTGCACATTGGTGATCGATCGCGAGACACCAAATGTTTGAAATTTGGTTATTTTGATGGGATTTTGGTAATGGACTATTATTTGGTTTCTAATATTGAGTTGTGCAATTGTGTAGAGCCTTTCCCAGGTGGCAGCACAACGCATGGATAAAGTCCTGCAAACCATCCCACATTTGGAAGAAAGGTACGTAGAAAGACGTACGAGCATCAAACGGTAACATGTATTTTTACATACATATTGGATTATGCATTGTTGTTGCATATGTATTGGATGCCTCGTGCATATTATTGTGAGTTGTTGTTATATTCCAGTGATGATTATAATGCTTGCCGCTGTCATGACGAAGCGATGGATAGAATACTTGCCCGTTGTCATATCGTAGCGATGAAAGAATATTTGCCGCTAATATGTCAAAGCGAGGTAAATGCCGGTGTCATATTGAAGTGAGGGACATTAATGCCGCTGATATGTCGAACCGAGGGGCATTAATGCAGTTGTCATGTCGAAGCGAGGGGCATTAGAATGCCACTGTTATAACAAGACTGTGATTGGATATGGTATTGATGGAATCAGATATATGTCATGACATTTATTGAACTGTATTATAATCTATTGATTATGAATATGAGTTATGGAACATGGACAACCAAAGGGAGCATGTTAAATACATTTGACTACATTGAAGTATTTTTATTAATGATTTTATGCATTCTTACATTATTCATGGTTGTTGTGAATATCGTTGATTATATGCTCATGGGTTTGGGGTTGTTCATGTAGTAGCTTTGGCATGGAGAGCTAAGGACATGGTTGATGTGTGGAACTGTGTGAGGAGTGCTACTGATATAGGAAGGACATGAATTTCTTTTGTATAGTTTCTACACAGGGTAGAGTAAATCTATAGTCTTTACGTTCATTTTGTGGGAAAGTAATAAATCCTTTTTGTAATTTTATTTTTGACACTGTAATCACTTAGCTCAGTGCATCAAACATGAAACCTTATACTCTGATGAATGTTTGTTTAGCTCTCTTTATGTCATTACATCCACACTTAACGTACGAGGCCTTACAGTTCGAGTTCGTCCAGTTTAGGTGTGATTTCTTCAATCTTGTAAGGTAATCCTCCCTTGCTCCTTAATCGTTCTCACCTGCATTTTTGTGGAGTTTGGGTAGCTTTAGACGATGCATGCAAGGATAGGGGTAATTTATTACAGTGTTTGAGGTGGAAATTCGAAAATTAGGTTCTTAATCGATTTTAATTCATTTAAACCATGTTCTAGCTTGTTGAATCATGTATAAGAAAATTATAGGAACTTTGAGTGGTTGATCTGTTTTGGTCGACTGATTCATGGTTTTAGGGTGAAAGTTCTAAATTCCTTGCCTTGGTCGATTTGGATTTCTCTTAAATCATGTTTTAGCTGGATTAATCACATGTGTGAGGATTGCATGTAAATTCATTTCATTTATTGGATTGGTTTGATGATTTTCTGCTGTTTGGGGGAGATTTGCAGCTGTTGAGTTGATGCTGGGTGTCTTGATTGATTAAGCTGCTACATTTCATACTAGTTTTGATCCAAATTGCATTATAGTTGGGTATTTGGGTTCTGTCACCGTTTTTGGGACTTGAGGTTCAGAGTTTAGTGAATTTTAGTACTTGACAAAATTCTACCTCTTTTAGTTTGCAATCTGGCCGTTTACCGTTTTATATTGATCTTATGAGTTTAGTTTCCAAGTGATGAATAATATTGAAGGATATAATTGAAAATTATATGTAATTGTGTTCAATGAAATAAAATGCGTTATTAGGATTGATATGATGATTAGATATCTTAATAACTATAGAACAGAAGAAATGGTAAGAATGAGCACGAGAATCAGAATACTTCTATCCTACATAGTTTAGATCTGATTAGTCGACTCATGTTAAAGAACAGATTATATGTATGTTGAGGTAACTTTAGTGATAAGAAAATAATGAAATGATGTTGTATGAATTTGTATAGATTAATACACGACATGGGAATTCTACGAACTAAGAAGACCATATTCAGCTTGTAGAACAATGAATAATAGGTATGTTGCGATCGTTAATATACGACATGTATCTGTATTATTTGATAGATGAATTGCTGAACTTACGTGAATTACGTGAAACTACTTGGCTATGTGAAACTACTTGGCTATGTGATTTTTAAATGAATTATGAGTATTCATAGCATCTTAATTGGCATATCGATGTATGAAAATAAATGTTTTTGTTATTACACATCTTTTTGATAAATATACATCGATATATGGCATACACGTTGGATATATCATATTGATCTATCCACTTTTTGATATCATTGATGATGACTAAGTTGATTTACTTGAGTGTCGGGGACCTCGGGAACGTCGATGACAGGAAGTTTAGGTAGCAACTGTAGTTACGAGCGTTGATGCCGGACCTAGACACTAGGGATGACGGTCACAACACATAATGATTCTCCTAGCACAATGTGTGTGTGTCACCACCATCTGCTCGAGCTTGATATTGATTGATGCTACCTTTCTTTGGACTCCGATGTTTTGGTATCTTGAGATTTTGATTCATCGTACATTACATGCATTGCATTACATCATATATCACATTTTATAGATGCATGTTGTATTACTTGATAGTTTCATATTGGGCTTTGGCTCACCCCCAAGGGGGTTGTTGTTGTCTTTGTGTGTGGACAATAATAGGTATTACAGGTGACCAGGATCCCAAAGAGGGAATGCTCGCTGGAAGTCTTATATGTGGTTGTTTCCTTTTGTCTATCCCAATCGTAGGATAGTTAAGTATAACAGGGTGTGTCCTGGATAGTATAACTATGTAAATGTAGTTTATTTCTGTCCAGTCTTTGTAAATTTGTGGAAATTTGATGTTTTTTTACCGTTGATTGTATTATGTAAATATTTTAAGTATGAAATGTGTAATGGAGACTTATTGTGCATGCTATGGTATGATGTAAATATTTTTAGTACGGATTATGTGCTAGATGCCTATGATGCAAGCTATGGTATTATGTATTTACTTTATGTACTGGGGATATTGTTATGATGCTTTCATTTTTTTTGGTATGTCCCTCTTGCGAGGAGGTTATGCCGAAATTTTTAGAGTCACTTGTTGGCAGAATTTAAATAATCTTCCGTTCTTTACAAATAAATAATCATTGTGTGATAATTAAACACTTGATTAGGAACGGGAATTCACATCTAATATTGGTAAAAGCAGTGTTATGTATTTTTTTTAAAAAAGTATTGATCGAATTCTTTGAAAAAGTCTACAAGAGTCTATACAATCTTTTGATAACTCTTTGGGATTCTATAAAAGCCAATAGAAATCTATCGACTCCACAAAAGTCTATCAATTAAAAAAAAGTCTTTAAAAGTCATTAAATCTCTACAATGAATACACCCCCTAAATTTCTAACCTTACGACTAAATGTAATAGTTACATTTAGTAGTAGTTTAAAGAAGCCCCAAAGAAATGAGAGGGTTGGTCTTTTCACCTAAATTGAGGATGAATCAAAGCCGGTACAAAGTTTAAAATCGTGTTTGGTAAATTTAACCAAGGGCGAAAAAGGGATCATACCTTTTGGATAAGTATTCTTTTGTAGAATCATCATTACACAATCGAGTCCTTGTTTGACCCTTCATGTTGCGAAAATATTAGCAAAGATATTCGATCAGTAGCCCCTATAACTCTTTAAATTCCAAAATCACTTTACCACAGTGATTAGACATCCAAATGTCTTTATTGCCAATCAACATTTTAGCTCATAAAGGGAGGAATAACAAAGAGGAACTATGTATGTTGAGTGGTAAAGGACCCAAAAATATATTTTAGAGATTTTTTTAGCATGTGAGGGGTTTTTTTTAAGGAAAAATTTAAGGCGATACCAGATGGTGAACAAAAATTTGAAATATCAATAAAAAAAAAACAAATCGCTTAAGTCCATTTTATGTTTAAATTACAAAAATAGCCAAGCCATTTGAACAGTCACATGGGTTATGAAGGGTTTTACTGCTTCGATTTCAACAAACAATTCATTCCCAAAATTCTTCACAACGTGTTCCCAAATCCATTTTTAGGTTGTGAACTTCAATAAACTGTAAGGAATAAGGAAAATGTCTCCCATGTCGAAGACAAAGCAAATCTCAAAAGTTGTTGCGATCATTACGCAGAAGAAAACATCATCGACGAAATCTAGTAAGCATTTCATTTGGGTTACTATTTTTCGATTTTCATGAGTTTTGAAGATGGTGACTTGCATATTATTGAATAGTGGTGCATAATTTTTATGTTTGATTTGTCTTTTCTACTGGTGTTGCATATTATTGAGGTTTGGAATCGATGCACATATCTGTAAAGTGCACCACCCATCAGCTGGTGCATGTCGTTTCACGTAGGGAATGTGCACCGGTGCACGTTACACAGCTTTTGGTGCACGCAATTACGGTAGTATCACTTAGCCGCTGCCGCTGCCGCCGTCGCGTTGGATCGAGGAATCACAAGTCTCCTTCTTCTTCTACTTTTCTGATTGTGTTGGTTGGATTTATATTTCTTATGAATTGTCTAATTACATTTTGTTGTAATGGCTATGTTTGAAGAGTTTGAATGTAATTACAGTCCATTTGATATGTTCGATAAATTGCCTAAATGAAAATTCTGAAATTTTTAGGTGCAGGTGGTGATGCACTTAAGTTTACATCGATTGTGTTTATCAGTGCACTTAATACACACTTGCACCGGTACTTAATTTAATCAAATTGTGATTCTAACAAGGCGGTACACTTATTTTTAACAATTTGGTGATTTTCACATGGCGGTTGGTCGCGCTTATCGTGTACACCCAAATTAACCCAACTCAATCCTCAAGATTGATAAGAATAATGTAGTAGGGTGAGTAGTAATCGATCCCACGAGGAGGTGTGATTTTTGTGTTAATGAAAATAAAAACAAAAAAATTAAAATAAAAGGATGAGGTTTTGAAGTTGAATTATACTAATTAAAATTAAAAACAAAGATTAACTAATGAAAACGATTCTTGGTATCGGTCGACTCTACATTGGATATTATCATCTATTTCATCGATTCACAAAAGACTCAATTTTAATGAATATTCATCAATTGGAAATCCAATTCATCCCTCACTTTATTCATATTTCATCGATGAAATCAGCTTCCCAAACCTCCAATTAGTGGTATGGAAACGTGCGCCTGAGAGAGTGTGTGATGCCCGGGGATTAATGGTGTTAACCCCGGTGTGGTAATAATCCTTAATGGATTTTTAATTGTGGCGACTAGGAATTAATTGCGGTTTTGGGTCTCCCGAGGTTGTTAAATCGGACATTTGGGATCGTTGGATCCAAAAGTTGAGATTGTATTCTCACTTTGGTGGAAAACCTATGAGTTGGGTTTTTGGTGGGACTTGGAGTCCGGGGTGCTTTATGTTGGGGCTGGTATGGGGATTTGATATTGGAGAGAGAGTTTTTGAAAACAGATGATTTTAATGAATCATTATGTATTTGTGGAGGAGTCGGTATTTTGGAGCTTTGGAGCTATATATACCAAATAGACTCGGTATTCCGTCATATACGGAATCACTTCCCTCTCTCATCTCTCACCCCAAACCCTTCCCTCTTCTCCTCTTGGAAGCAAAATCGACAGGGGCTCGTTTTGGGAGCCCGATTTCTTGAAGTAAGGCTGCACATAATTCATCGGGTCGTGGGACTCAGGCAAGGTCGGACTCGAACTACGGAAGTATAAGGTACGTGTAACGTACGAGCATGACCTTAATTATATTATTGCAATTATTGTGCATGAGATAGATGAATGGTAAGGGTTATTAGCCGATGCTTAGTATATTGTGTCTTGCAAATTGGTCAATGGAAACGGGACTGGGTTGTGTTATGTTGATATGTCTTATGTAATGTATGGTGTCGCTTTGGAGCGAGCAATTGTCGTGATGTGGTCGTTATGGAGCGAACATCGGGAAGTGATGCCGCTACTTTTAAGTGAGCGAGGAAATGTGGCTTTTGACTAGATATCTAGGATATCTGTATTTATTCCCCTATTGATATTGAATTGGATCAGGGATATAGTTAATCAGTGTAATGATTGACTGGATATTTGGAATTTGATGATTTTGGTTGTTTTGAGAACAGGGACAATACGTGGGATCCCGGATGAGGATGATACCATCCAGGGAGTATCATTTAAATTCTTGGCAATTACATTGTTGTAATTTACGAATTATATAATTGTGATTATTGGTTTGGTGGTATTGATATGCTCACCCCGTGTGGGGGCTGTCTTTGTTGGGGCAGGTTTAACAGGTACAATCGAGCACTGGAGCTGTGATCGAGCAATGAATTGGAGGTGATTCCAGGATCGAGACACCGGAGCTCATGTGGAGCTGAATATTGTGTATGCCCTTTTTATACCTTACGTACACATAGGTTTATTCGATGATCGTGTGTGAGCAATAATTATGTGTATATGTGTTGTATAAAGAGGCATGTGCCTTTCTCTTTTTCATTATATGTGTGAGCAATCAACTAGGGAATTGCTAGATGAATTGAGATTGTGATTAGTGTATTACATAGGTGCATGATGTGTTAAATGGTCTTAATTTGGGAAATTGGATATTGCATGGAATGGAATCGATGAAGCAAGAAAATTTTATAGGTGGTATTGTGTGCCACGTTTACATGTAGTTTCCCTTTACACGTGATTGAATGCACCAAATGCATGGCTTAATGCACTAATTGTGGGTTAAGGGCACGGGGGTCCTTACATTAGTGGTATCAGAGCAGTGGTTGCTCTTTGGGGCTTTTAAGGGCCTAGGAACTTGTTGATAGGAATTGGTAGCACATATTTATACATGATGGTATTAGTGTTGTGTGACACGACTAATTGCTTATGTGCTTTTACGATATGGAAAGTGGTATTACTGATCATTGTGGTTGCAGGAATCGTGTAGAATACGATGGGATGACATTAATGGTAATGTCTGGCACTCCATGTATTATGTGCTAAGGGATATGATTTTGTAGGAAAATCAGGAAATGGGAAATGTGATAAAATGTCTAAGGACAGGGATGGTTGACAACAGACAGTGGGATATTGGTGGTATGATTTCAATTGTTATTGAATATACAATGTGTTACTTTTAGCGTCCTACTACGAGTATATCATCAGCGATGGATCATAATATTTGCCGCTGTCATGTCGAAGCGATGTACATGCCGCTGTCATTGTTGAAGCGAGGGATATTATTGAGCCGCCGATATGACGTAGTAGGATTTGTGAACTGTTGTATTAACCTGGATGCAGGTATATGGAGCTAGTGGAAGGTTCCGGTGGTTGTTATATTCGAGCGAGGGAGGTACTTGTCGCTGTCATATGAAGCGATGGTAATATGATATTTGCCGCTGTCATGTCGAAGCGATGTACATGCCGCTGTCATTGTCGAAGCGATGTACATGCCGCTGTCATTGTCGAAGCGAGGGATATCATATGATGCCGCTATATGTCGAAGAGAGGGGTCCTAAAATTCCGCTGTTATAACAAGACCGGAACAACAACATTATCGATATTTTAGCGACGCGATCGGGAACAAAGTGCTGCGTGTAATGTGAGCCACATCTTGGGTCCGAAAGGAACAAAGTGCTACATGAATGTGAGTACCTCTTGAGTCCTTGATCTGTTCCGTCGGGTATTCTATTGTGATGGTTCATACCGCCGGGTATTCTATTGGCGATGGTTCATGCCGTCGGGTATTCTATTGGCGATGGTTCATGCCGCCGGGTATTCTATTGGCGATGGTTCATGCCGCCGGGCATTCTATTGGCGATGGTTCATGCCGCCGGGTATTCTATTGGCGATGGTTCATGCCGCCGGGCATTCTATTGGCGATGGTTCATGCCGCCGGGTATGCTATTGGCTATGGTTCATACCGCCGGGTATCCTATTGGCGATGGTTCATACCGCCGGGTATTACATAGCGACGGGTCATTCCGCTACATCTATGGCGATGGTTCATGCCGCCAGGTATCATATAGCGATTGTACATTCCGCTACATCTATGGTGATGGTTCATACCGCGGATATCTATAGCGATGTTTTATGCCGCTGACTCTATGGCGAGGGATCATGCCGCTGATTCAATAGCGATGGGTTATACCGCCTATGTGCGTAGCACTGGATTATGCCACCTACGAGCGACGGGTGCTGCTGGCGTACCGCTGGTGGACGAGGGATACGTATACCGCTATCTTGATAGCGATGAGGTACGTTATATTACTGCTTTGTTAGCATTATTGTGAATACCATACGTGGTTATATAATGTCATATGTTTGACGATGAGAATATGGATGTCGTGTATCGACATGTACCCATCACGAGTTGACGATGAGATTTTGGATGTCATGTGTTGGCATATACCGTCACGAGATGACGATGACATAGTGGATATTCTATGTAGACATGTAGTGTCGTTTTGATGAATAATTCTGAGTGTACGTGTTTAGCCATATGGTTTGAGTGCTGATGGCGAGCACAGGATGGTGTCTGGGTCACTAGTTGACAAGACCATTATGCCGAGCAGATTGCTCGATGGATTATTGGATGCATTGTACCGGTGAGTGTACCACATCATGTAATAGAGGTAAATATTTGTCGAGTAGTGATACCTTTGGGTATACTCGCTGGGATGGCTAATGCCAAGTGTTTAGTGGTAAGAGTAGTCATTGAGGAAACTACTCGCTTGTGGTTGTGATGTGTGGTAGACTTGGTCACCCCACCCGGAGGGTGTGGAATAAGTACTTGGATTAGGATTGCACCGTGGTTGAGCAAGGACACCGGGATGTCCATTATGCTTTGGTGTTCTAGAGGAATATTGGGTGATGACCCACTACTCTAATGGTTTGTACGGTATGGCATACCGGATGGAACGTATGTTACGTTGGTAGACTCGGTGTAAGCCCATGGGGGCAGCGCATTGCTAGCCAGGTATTGTTGCAGTGAGATAGTATGCTTGTTGTAGCCATTACACTGCTCGCTGGAACTGAATTTGGTGTATCGTACGGTGATACGACGAGGGTTGATGATAGACTCTTGTAGTCTCTATGTCGTATGAGGTTTGAGGCAGGGAATGCCTCACAGGGACGTTTATGCGTCAATGTTAAGGGACTTGTCCTGGGACAGCTCAATTTTGTTGGGAATACCAACGTGAGTATCGACAAGTCGTTATTAGCTCGGGCTGAGCATCCTTGCATGTGGAATGCAACGGGAGTCACAATTGGAAATGTGGGATATAGTTAGTGGGGTAACACTACTATGTTGATTTTTGTCTCTTGGAGAGATTTGGATTGTACTGTCTTGGAGACAGCTTGCATCGGTCGTGGATTGATTGTAAATCAGCCATGGTAAGCATTACTGGTGTTGGACCGAGTAATGGATTTCTTACCTCGGTGAGACGTTGGAGGAGACGTCTCCGGGGAGATGCTCGATTGTGGAGTACTATGGCATTGGTACAGAGCATCGTTAGGATGTGTATACATGGCGTATGCGGGTTTTGATTGGGTAATAGTGGCATTGATGCACTATTCTAACCAGTTGTGTATTTCTGGGTTCCGGGATATATTTGGTATAAATATATCCAGGTCTTCCGAACGGTGGTTTGAGGTTGTAGGGTCATGGATTCATGACACTTTCCTTGTGAGGAAGGCGGTATTGATATACCTACCGATTGGGAATCTTTGGGAGATTCAATAAGTCGGTTTGTGAGGTGTTGATGTTGGAATCACGCCATTGATCATTTGTCTGTCGATCATTATTCTATGCGAGATGAGAATAGCTAGGGATTGACAGTTGGTTTTGGGACTTTGGGTATGATTGGAGATACCCGAGTTTATTGCATTGAGTATGCATGTTGTGTTGGTACTTGGGCATGTATGTATATACGAATGCCCGTGTTTCGGTACTCGTCGAGCATCGAATTTATATGCTTTGATGAATGGGTCTCCGGTGAGATTGTGGCACCTTGAGACTGGTAATCTCGATGGCACGATGTATTCTGAGGAATAATCGTGAGGTCCTGTTGACGTTCCCTGAGAAGGGATTGTCGTGTTTTGGGACCATGGTAATTATTGCTGGTTAATTCGATAGCCTCCCTGTTTTAGGATTGTTGAATCCCAGGATAAACGAGGGATGGCCAGGATTCGGATTTGTTTAGTGTCGTGGTTGACACGTATGGCGGGAATGTAATTGATTGTTCTTGCATGTCCTTTCGAGGACTTGAGACCTTGTGGAGTCTCGATTGTGTGTTTTAACCAAGATGTGATCTTCTTGGAACACCCGGATGTGAACATCTTTAGAGGTGTGTTTGGTGTTGATCGGTAGCAATGAATTGCCCGATCCGGGTTGCAATGTGGTGCAACTACTCCTTTGATGGAGACGGGTTTGGAAACGGAAGTCGGTTATGGTTAGGTGCACTGTTGTGTACTGGTGGTTGCCTTGGCAATGAGGTATGTTTAACATCGTGGGCTAGATCGTAGAGATATCCTCGAGGCGATATCTATTTTAGAATCACGAATGATTCATTGTTTTGGAGTTAGGGTTGACTAGCTGCTTTTGGGATGTTTAGCATCGGGAATGCTGACGTCTTTCTTTGAGTTTACGATGGTTTGGGAGGTTTACTCCAGTCCAGATTTTGGTGCGAGGTCGGTATCCTCGCGGTTGGATGTCGTTCATGATGTGTTCATGATTCGACGATGTTAATCAGTTTGGTTTGCGTGGTCTCGGTGTTTGTGGAGTGCGCCTAGGGCTGCTTATCGGGGTGAATCGGTCCGGTCCGAACCGGAACCGGCCGGTTCGGGCCCGTTATGGGCGGAACCGGTCCGGTCCGTTAAGGAACCGGATCGAACCGGTTCCGGTTCCAACTGGTTCCGGTTCGGTCCGGTTCCTTAACGTTTTCAGATTTTTTTTTTTTTTTATGTTGTAAATGTTTCCTCAATGATGTTCATCACAAATTCAATATATTTCTTCTTCATTTCATAATATAGATGCATACAAATAATTGTAAAGACATGACAATTGAAAATCTAAATAAAAAAATATTACTATTTAGTACTTAACAGTCTTCATAATTGATAAGTATTGTTTTGGCGTTCTCTTCTTCTTGCTCGTCATAATGATTTATGAATTCGTCAACCGTCCCATCTCTTCTATTTTTACATTCTGCTTCAAACCAATCTTTAAGTAACGTGAGCATGCATAACGAATCAGCTGATAGACTACTTCTGTAGTCTCCAATAATACGGCCGCATGTTGAGAATGCCGATTCAGAAGCGACGCTTGAAGCTTGTACAACATACACGTCTCTAGCCATTTTGGCTAAGATAGGGAATTGTGCTGCATTGGACTTCCACCATTGTAAGACGTCGAAGTTGTCTTCGGTTAGAAATTGATAATTCAGATAAATTTGCAACTCAGTCGACGTGCTAGTAGAAGGTCCTTTTCCCTTAAGTTTTTTCCTGCCCAGCATTCTAAGCAAATTGATGCCCCCACCTTTAGATTGAGCTTGGGGTTGTTCTTCAACAGGCCTTTGTTGCGATGATTCACTTGCCTGTTGATTATAATACAATTGAAACATATTTTGGAGAGATTGCATTGTAGATGTCTTTTGATCCTCAACAACCTTCCCGAAAAATTTAGCATAATATTCAAAAAATATCTCAAATGAAGATAAACATTGACTAGGATCTAGCAATGTTGCGATGCAGTGCACGGTGAGATTTGTTCCCAATACTTTATAAATTTAGTTTCCATTGCACTAACAAAAGCATGCAAGTCATAGTCATCTCTAAATTCTATAAATTTATCAAACATGTTAAATACTAAAGGAATAAAATAAACGGAAGTTGGATAAGTAACACCAGAGAAACGTCCCGTCGCTTCTTTGAAAGTACCTAACAATGATACACAATTTTCAACAAATTCCCAATCCTCATTAGTCAAATAAATACTTTCATCGCTATCAGGCATTTGATATGAATTATAAAATGGAGTTAAAATATCTTTGTAAGGTAACATAGCATTCAACATATTGTACAACGAATTCCACCTAGTTTCTATTGGTGATGGAAAAAGAAGATGCTTTAAACCATTAGATGAACATAATTGTTTCCAATCACGCTTAACACGGCTCGTGCGTAACCATTTAACGCAGTATTTCATTTTCTCAATACATGCTGAGTGATTGTCCTCATAACCAACTTTAACAGCCAAATTAATCACATGACATGCACATCTAACATGAAAAAAATACCATCAAGCATTGGTTTAAGATAGGTCTTTAAATCACGCATCGCAGCATTGTTATTCGCATCATTGTCTAATGTGATTGAAAATACCTTATCCTGAATTCCATAATGTCTACAAGTGTTGAATACATATTTAGCAATTACATAACCAGTATGTGCACAGTCTAACTCATCTAAAGACAAAATCCTTTTTTGCATACACCAATTATTGTCAATCCAATGACAAGTGACAACAAGATATGAATCAGAATTTACATTTGTCCAAATATCAGTTGTTAAACTAACCCTACAAGGCAAACTAGAAAGATGTTGAAACAATGTATTTCTATATTCAACAAATACGTCTACCTGGAAATATGTTTAAACATGGGTTGTATAGACGAAGCAAATTCAATAAAATCAGCACGTTCAGCTTGTATAAAAGGTAGTTCACATCTGATCACATATCTAACAAGTGACCTACGATTAATTTCAGCAGTTAAAATAAATTTGTGCCAGTAAGAACATTAATTTGTGCTTGTGTTGCTTCTCGACCTAATGGTTGTAATGTTGTCTCATCAAAATTATGTTTTTTTACTAAGTGTTTTTTAAATGTTCCGGTGCCTCCACTGGAACCACCAGCTTTATATGAATACTGGATCTTACATAATTTACATATTGCAACAGATTCATTAATACCTTCTTTTTGAGCGAGTTCAAAGTGATCCCATATCTTACTTCTTTTGGCACGAGTCGGTTGTCTACTCGCTGTTGTAGTGGCTCCGGATGACTCCACATGTTGTCTTTCTTGGCTTGGGCAGCAACAGGTTCGGCAGCTTGTTGGGGTTGTTGTGGTTCGACATTCATAGAAGAACCACCAACATTGAGGTCAGCAAAAAAATCATAACTTTCATTTAACTCAGGAATTGGCACAGACAAATTCATTGCAGAAGATGAACTCAGTGATAGACGACCCGGAACGAGACCCCGACTGCGACCCCGGCTACGACCAGCACCGCTGCTAGATGAAGATGCCATTATTATATAAGTAAATTGTAGATAGCACAATTGAGAGAAAAATATGAGAGTGAAGTATTTTTCGTTACAAGAATTGTTATGAAAAATAAACAACACAACATCCCCTATTTAAGTTTTTTTTTATTAAATTTTTTTTTAAAATAAAATAAAATTTGTTAACGTTGGCAACGGCTAAGTGCCGTTGCCAACGTTAACAATTATAGCGTTGCCTTCTTCAGATTTTTTTTTATTTTTTTTTTAAAACTACCTGTTTGGGTTCTCGGAACCAAACCGGTAGCACCGGAATCGACGGTGCTACCGGTTCGGTTCTTAGGAACCGCCCCAGACCGGTTTCTAACCGGTTCAGGGGCGGACCGGAACCGTTAAGTCCGGTTCCGATTTTGGACCGAACTTTACGGTCCGAATCCGGGCCGGGTCCGGATTGACCCAGCCCGGTAAGCACCCCTAAGTGCGCCTCTGCAAATTTCGAGGATGAAATTTTATTAGTGGGGGATAATTGTGATGCCCGGGGATTAATGGTGTTAATCCTGGTGTGGTAATAATCCTTAATGGATTTTTAATTGTGGCAACTAGGAATTAATTGCGGTTTTGGGTCTCCCGATGTTGTTAAATCGGACATTTGGGATCGTTGGATCCAAAAGTTGAGATTGTATTCTCACTTTGGTGGAAAACCTATGAGTTGATCTTTTTGGTGGGACTTGGAGTCCAAAACTTTATATGGGGCTGGTATGGGGATTGATATTGGAGAGAGAGTTTTTGAAAACAGATGATTTTAATGAATGCATGATGTATTTGTGGAGGAGTCGGTATTTTGGAGCTTGGAGCTATATACACAAAATAGACTCGGTATTTCGTCATTATACGTAATCACTTCCTCTCTCATCTCCCTCATGCCTCTCTCACCCCAAACCCTTCCTCTTCTCCTCGTGGAAGCAAAATCGATAGGGGCTCGTTTTGGGAGCCCGATTTCTTGAAAGGCTGCACATATCATCATGCGGTCGTGGGACTCAGGCAAGGTCGACTCGAACTTACGGAAGTATACAGGTACGTGTAACGTACGAGCATGACCTTAATTATATTATTGCAATTATTGTGCATGAGATAGATATGAATGGTAAGGGTTATTAGACCGATGATTAGTATATTGTGTCTTGCAATTGGGTCAATGGAAACGGGACTGTGTTGTGTTATGTTGATCTCTTATGTATGTATGGTGCCTCTTTGAGGAGGAGAATTGTCGTGATGTGGTCGTTATGGAGCGAACATCGGGAAGTGATGCCGCTACTTTTAAGTGAGCGAGGAAATGTGGCTTTTGACTAGATATCTAGGATATCTGTATTTATATTCCCCTATTGATATTGATTGGATCAGTGATATAGTTATCAGTGTAATGATTGACTGGATATTTGGAATTTGATGATTTTGGTTGTTTTGAGAGAACAGGGACAATACAGTGGGATCCCGGATGAGGA